>BMAV01012438.1:119237-139316 GCA_019973955.1 Trichonephila inaurata madagascariensis | reverse complement strand
TGGGGGGGGAAATATCGAAAAAAAAAAAAATTAATTTACTGGAAATGAGCATAACAAAATACTTTCTGACATAATAAAAAATATAGATTTACACTGATATGATTTACATATATCATCTGGCAAAATTACATCATCAAAAATAAAGATTCTACTTCAAACGCTCATTAGCTACCTTTGATCCTATAACCAAATTAAAAAAAAATATTTTGTTTGCTTTGCTGTAATCCCATGATGAGAGGTTTTTTTTATTACGTTTCTTTTAACCAAAAATATTACTTTAGCTGACCTTCGAACTTACTGGTTTGATTATCTTTGTCCCTTTTTCTTCTAGGAAAGTTGTAAATTATATATTTCTGTTTCACCTTTTTCCATGTGAAATAGTTTTATGATATATGGATACGCATATTGAGCACTTTGAAGAATTATTTGTCCAAGATTTATTTTTATGAGTATTCTGAAACATGTAATGCATAATAAAAATAGTTGAACACAATTCTTTTTCAGAACTATATCCATATTTTTATTTTGAATACATTGAATTGAATGTTAGCCAAAAGTGACTGTAATTTGTGTCCTTCATAAAAGTCACGCATATTTGAAACAATTTAGTTCAGTTTTATTGGATTTCTTCTCAAATTATCAAAGACAAATTGAAAAGTCCTTGAAATAGGTAAGTATATATTCTCTTAGTTAAATTATTCACTGAATTGGTGTAGTAAAAATAATTATAAAAAAAAAAGGATTGGGGTGAGTCACTCCGTGGGAACATTAGCTTTAGTATATCGAGTGTACACTTGATCCCGGGCTAAAACATTTGGAAGTTTTCTCGCTTTAAATATTAAAAATAACACAATTATTCTTTATTGGAATTTTACATTATTTTTCATTATTTAACATTAATTCTAAATGCTAATTCTGTGTGAGGCTTTTAATTACAATTCGTTCAAATCTATTTATAATATGAGCATTCATTTCAAAAAACCATTTTACATTTTTGTATACATTGTCATGCTTTTGGTTTTACTCTCCTTACAATTAAGCTATTATATCCAGAATAATATATTATTTTTTTTAAAAATAATTAACTCGTGTGAAGAGAGGGTACTTTAGCCAGTATAAGAACAAGTTTAATAATTATTCGTGACTTCCATGGGCTTGTCTTGCAGAGCAAAGTTTTTCAAAGGAAGGCTTAATATTATAAATTGACACTCTGAGTTCTTTTTCTATATTTAGCTGAGACCTATATTTTGTCTTCAAAGCAGACACAGCAGAAAATCCGGTTTCACAAAGGTAGGATGTTGAAAATGGTAATAGTATACGAAACGCTTTTCTTTTCAGTGCAGAAAAATTATCATCCACCTCTACCCAAAATTGAAAGAGCTATTTATTTCAAAATTGCCTTTTAACTATGGCACTGGATGTGAAATCTATGAAGATTTCTTCTTCGGCAGTTGAGTTCCCTTCTGAAGAATTGTGAAATGAATCCCTAACCCACTCGTAACTTGCTATCAAGTTGTAATCAGCAAGAAAATACTTTTTTAAATTCCATGCCAACATGACTAAATGATTTTCTATGGTTTTAAAAACAATTTCCGCATGTTGTTCTTCAGATTTGTAAGTTTTAACACATAGTAAGTACACATGTAAGTTTTACACAGAGTTTTTCAGTAATAGTAATAATAAATCCAAAATTTAAGTATTCTTTAGAATATATCCTTGATTTAATTTTCGGAACCATGCTTTTCTGTACACTTGTTGATACTTTATTATCATCGAATGTTCACTACGACTTAAAAATATATCTATGATTTTGTTTTAATGTACTGCCGTAATTGCTTAATTCCGTGATTTAAATAAGAAATTATAAAATGACATTTTCATACGCATGACGTTTCTACTAACTTTTCGTGTTCATGCGATCTCCAGACCTCCTTTTCTGCAATTTCATGGCTATCTGCTAAATTTTTACATTGTTGCTTAAGTTTTGCACACCAGTGAATATATATATATAGTATTGCATTCAATACATTATTATTGTATAAGGGGGGCGCGATAAACTTATAATTGAAAATTGGGTCACCAGTACTGAAAGTTTGAGAAGCACTGGGGTAGAGGTCAACCACGATCAAGCAGCTGGATTTAGAAAAAGTGGTCTGGGCTTCTCAAACCTGGCGTTATGTTGTTGGATGACCCTGTGAGACCAGACTTGGCAACGGTAATGCAAAACCCTATTGCAACTCTTGGTTTTGAGCACCTATACAATTCGCCAAAATCTCCTGATCTCGCACCAAGCGACCCTCAAGTGACCAAGGGAATCTCGAAGGAAGCCCTTGGGGAAAATATTAAGTCAAACAAACGTTAAAAACTTCTTCCGTTAAAGCCCCGGTTTTCCCCAGGGGGTTTTTTAAGCTATCAAGCGGGTTGGGAAATTTCAAAAACATGGAAATTCTGTGAAAAAAAGGGTTTTACTTATATGCCCCAAAATTTTCCTTTTTATTTTATTTTCACAAGAAATTGAAAACAGTCGAGAGGGGAAACTTATTTTCCGACTCACCCTCGTATATGTACTATATACATAGGATTATAATCAATCGAAAAAGAATATCAAGGGGGATGGAAAAAGGCGGGGCTCCTTAGACTTCTTCCACTTTTGTACGATACTGGTTATTTGGTACACCCATGGGAAAAATTCACCATACTCTCGACTTAAAATTTCAATTCAAATGAAAAACTATCTCCTATAAGAACTCAAATGTATAGAAACGAAATATCTCGTTTGACAATTATAAAATATACAATCAAAGCATGGGTTTTTTTTTAAACTATTAAATTCAATTTTGTGAATGCTCGCAGGGAAAATTTTACTTAAATATTCATGGTATTAGAAGCATCCTGTCCGTATCTTATTTTCATTGAGCTGTGATATGAATTAAACAATCATGGTTGTCGACATCTTTCGATAAATGCCTTAAGAAGTACCACGGCATTTTCTTTTAGAAACCCTTAAATTGTGTTATTCTTAAGACATTCATGATGTAATATGTTTTATCATCATCATTTACTTTTTTCACGTGAATAACATTTGAAATGAAAGGTGGATTTTACATTCATTTTAAATCTACTTTAATTGAGTAAAATAAATGTTCTATATGTCGATTTCAACAAATTATATTTTAGCTAATTTTTTTTAAATACATATTAATTTGTAAATGTATAAAAAACAACGTAACTTCAGTTATATGTATCAGTGATTTTTAAAAAAAAAAAAAATGATGTAAATTATCCTGATTACATGACAGGATTTCATGATGCGTTTTTAAGTTGTAAATCTGTCGCGATATTGAAGTCAATTATTTGAAATGAACGGGAAAAAAAAATATGTTTTTTACATAAAAAGGAATCAAGAGCGTTGTGTGAGTTAGAAACGCGCATTTCCGAAAACATATCAAAATTATTTGTTTGCTACAAATACAATACACCAATTTGGAAATATCAGAAATAACTTTATTAATACAAAGAGGGTTGCAGTTTGTTAAGGGAGTAAATACGTTATGATACTTTTTGGTGGAAATCGCAATAAATGGTAACCTTTGGATAATATTAATACAAATTACAGCACTTTCAAATTTTTGATTTTTTTTATGATAGCAATAAGGAGGAAGAATATAAAAATCAGTAATAAAGTGATTTTTTAAAATTTAATTAATCAGCCCATACTCAGAATAACTTCAAAGAAATGACTCCAAAGACTACCTTAATTTTGATAGTTTAGTTCTGCGCAAAACTTAGGCTTTTTAAAATAGCCCTAACAGTATCTGTATTGATTTTATGAATAAACAAATAATATAAATTTTTTTTAAATCAATTCCTACTTCGTTCGGAAAACCTACTAGCGCTATTTGTTGCAGCTAGCTGTAATTTCGACAGTAATGACGCAGCATAAATTTAAAATTAAAAAATACAACTTAATTAAAGAATTAATATCTGTAAAGAAAATTGTATTAACATCAAGTGTCATCCACTACATGTTTAAAAAATATAGTTGAAATTGAATAGATTACTAGAAAGTACAGGGTGGCCATAATTAAACTGCAAATGTTCAAGGGGTGCTGGAGGGAAAACTACCGGGAATATTCCATTGAAATTTAGTATCTACACGTTTCAGAACATGTGCAAGTCAAAGATGTACAAATAAAATCGCCATTTTCACCCGATAGATGACTCTGCACCGTATTTCAACGCTCACCAGAGGCATATACAACTTCCAAAACTGATAGAATAATATTAATTCTAAGAAAACAAAAACCCAATTTTTAAAAAAAAAAATTTTTTATTAATTTTTACATTACCATGTATTCAAAAATTCACGTACATTAAGATTACAAATATTAAACAATCCATAAAGACACTTTGGAAAACAAGTAAACCATCATTTATTCAATGAAATTATCACATGTTGGGAACCATCAGATTCTAGCCCATGCTGAAAATGTAAAACAGCATCTCTCGTCCAACGTAAAATCTCTGTTGTAACATATCTCACGTGTCTTATTATACTAACTTTCTCTCTCTCAATTCAGCAACAGAAGCATATCGTTCTCTATAAACCATATCTTTCAGATGTCCCCACAGATAAAAATCGCAAGGATTAAGGTCCTGTGAACGCGTGTGGGCCAAGCGTTTTCGAAATCTCTCTGCTTATGACTCGGTCAGCACCAAAACTTTCATGTTGCAATTTTTTAACAGGTTTAGCGAAGTGAGGGGGTGCTCCGTCCTGCATAAATATCGTGGTTTCTAAACAATGTCTCTCTCGCAATGCTGGAATCAATTGTTCTCTCAACATCGCACCGTAGCTAGTTTCTGTAACACTATAGCGTTCACGACCACCTGGAGTTGGGATATCAAAGAAATGCGGGCTCACAAGAAAATCACGTCATGCGAGATAACTGTTGAATAATTGCTACCATTCTGATAGAATATCTTCACTAACAATGCACGTTCCTTCTTAATCAGGGTCATGACTTTCAATTCCTCAATGTGGTTTTGTTTTTATATTGTTCAATGGGCTTAAAATTTGCATATATGCCATCGATGTACATTAAAACACAGCACAGCGCTATCTATCGATGAAATGGCATTTTTGTCTTGTATATTTGATTTGCACATGTTTTGAAACATGTAGATACCAAATTTCACCAGAATTATTCCCGGTAGTTTTCTCTCCAGCACCCCTTGTACACTTGCAGTTAAATTATGGCCACCCTGTATTTTATTAATGATTGAAAATTTGAAGATATATATAAATAAATATATATATATATATATATACAGAAAATATATGTACAGTGAACTCTAAAGGTTCACACCAGTGAACTTAGTGTAATCAGAGACTTCATCTCGCCCGAGATGAAGTCTCTGATTGGCTAGACGTTCAAAGCTCGACGCTGACTGCCTTGGAGTGAATGCCACTTAATCGTTGGAGTTGAAAAAGCTGCTATTGGAGTAAAGCATATGTAATTTAATGTCATTTATGTATAAAAATTTTCTTATATACTAGATCGAAATGTATTTCAATCCATCTAGACTAGTTTTGTTATAATAGTTCCATAATAATTCATAGGAATTAACTCAAAATATAAAATGCAATATATAATGATATCCTTTTTTTTCACCCGCTGCACTAAGTATATATTACATGTTTTATGATTATGTATTGTTGGTAAGTTATTGGCATCTAAGTCCTAGCATTAAGCATTCGATTCTGTTGAAAAATATTCTTTTATCACTCACTTTTTGTATTAAAAAGAACAAAGGAACTGGACGAATTTCTAAAATGGAAATATTTTTATCTTTTACGCTCCCGCCACCCCTCTCCCCCCACAAGGCTAATTTTCACAAAACATGTTCCAGGTGTGTCTCTACTAATTAAAGTATACACACTTACCAAATTTCAAGTCTGTAGGCCTAATATTTCAAAAATTGAATTTTTACTCTAACACTCCAAGACTCCTTCCTTGGGAGTCTATTTCCGCACCTTTCTCTTTTTTCTTTTCAACAAAATAAATATGCTTATAGAATTTGAAGTCAATAGGTCTAATATTTCAAAAACGGCAAGTTTTATCTTTCAAGTCCCCTTAACACCTCATAATCCCTCTTGAGAGTGGTTCATCCCATATCTGTGTGTGTTCTTAGCAGGTATCTACTCAACACAAATGAAACATTCTCATGATATTTCACGTCTGTAAATCAAATAGTTAAAACATTGTAATTTATATCATCAAACACTCCATTGACCTCCTTTAAGAGTCAATTTCCGCAAAACTCGTTCATAGCAGATCTCTACTCAAAAGAAGGATGCTTGAAGAATTACCAGTCTGTGTGAAGGTGTAATAGTCCCGGAGATCTCATGAGCTACTTTTCTTCTTGATGTATATATATATATATATATTTAAATATATATAAAAATCAATTAAAAAATTGAAATTATATGAATTTTCTAATACTAAACCTCATTTCAAAATATCAATGGCGAATATAGAAAGTAAATTTCCAACAATTTCAAACAAAATTAAAAATTTTTATAAAATAAAAATTTATAAAATATCCAAGTGCAACCTTGGACTTAGGACCAATAAGTGGGAATATACTTTTTATATTCACCATTGATAATTTGTAGTGAGATTTAGTATGACAAAATTCATATAATTTCAATTTTTTAATTGATTTATATACTTTTTAATTGATTTATATAAATTTAATTGATTTATATATATATATATATATATAAATATTTTTCATTCATATGTTCTGCTGCTTTGCGCCTACAAGTGTATGAATTCACTGGTATATAATACCATAACGATTCGAATATAAATTTTAAGACCAAATATATATATATAGAGAGAGAGAGAGAGAGAGAGAAAGAGAGAGAGAGATTGTATATATAATATCCTTATAATAATTAGAATTTATATTATAAACAACGTGCTAATTGCATAAGTTTTTGTGAGATTCTCATCTCGTTTTCTTTTTAGTAATTGCATTATATTCAATTATTTTATTAATAATTTATTAGAATTATTGTTTCTTTTACTAAAAAATGACCTATGAAATAGAGTTAAACTCAAATGATTTACCATATTTGACATTAACTCAATTTGTTTTTCCCAAAGTTCGTTTATTACATCACAAACATATACTCTAATATCACAGTAAGAGACACCAACTTCCCATAATATGTAGTTTACTACCCCATTTTTAAAATAAGGTTTCCTAGTATGAAATATAAATTTTGAATATTTTTAAACATCCTTATCTGTGTGGGCCAATTATATTCTCAGTTCATAAATGTAGTCCATGGGATCTCCTGTTCATTTCAAATGCAGAAATAATTATTTTTGTTTCATAATAAATCCTTCTATTGGATAAATCGAAAGAAATCGTAACATTTCCAAGAGCACAAATGAGAAGAGTCCTCCCGTCCCAATTTCATTTCAAATGGAAGAAGAGATTTGAATTCCCAACAAAAACCCAAACTGACGCTCCTCACTCAAGATGCCACCTCACGTAAATTAACCCATTGAGAGATGGTCTGTGAAGTGACAGTCAATTCTCCAGTCAGTGGAATTGTAACTATTGGGTATACGGGAAAGTTCTGTCGTTTTTGAACACATACACTTTTCTGCGTTGTCGATCTTGAGCAAGTATTTGAATCTCACTAAAATGGTTTAAACCAGTGCTTCTCAAAGTTTCAATATTTGCGACCCAATATTTAATCATAATTTTCATCGCGCCCCCCTCCATACACTATAACTGTACATTGAATGCAATAATACTATACATTGAAGCTAAAGCTACAATAGGACTTTAACCTCGTAAATGCCACCAGCGTATATAAACATCACGCACAGCCAAAGCGTTAATGGTTCCGGACGTAAATATACGTCTTTCCGAAGTACCATCTTTCCTGTGTACTGTTATTCATAAAATTATTCCGAAGGCTTTGGAATGCAATAAAAGGACATTGACACTGTTTGCAAAGAATTTACTTATATTTCAAAGAATTTATTTTTATTTTTATTCCCTTTGTGTCCCCTCCTCCCAATACATCACATACGTGCGCCTGCGTAGAAAATGGAGGCATTGGACAGCGAATCACGTAACTTTTAATTGGGAGTTAAGAGATCAATTATAAACTGTACAAATTATCAAGATAAGTGTTAATTTTTGTAAAAAGTTTATATATGACACGTTCATGGGTAATAATTGAACTTGTTCTTAACGTAGTATTGTTAAATGAATTATAAAATATATTGCGCAGAACTGATACATTTATAAGTGTATTATATCAATGTAAATGTTAATTTTGTTTTTTATTATGTCAGAATGTATTTTGTTTGTTTGCTTGCTTCCAGTAAATTAATAATTTTTTTAAATAATCTTTTGTGTTCCCGACTTTTCAATTTGCTCGCGCGCTCCTCGTAGAATTATTACGCTTCCCAAGGGAGGCGCGCCCCACAGTCTGAGATGCGCTGAGTTTGAACAGCTATATAAGTATACTATTCATGATTTATATACATTTTTCTCATTTTAATCAGTTTTTTAAAACTTATAAAACTGTCGACATGAGTGAGGAAAAAATGCACGTACGACAGTGCTTATCAAAGTTGCAATACTCGCGATCCAATTTTCACAATCATAAATTTCGTCGCGCCCCCCATAAAATAATGCTAAAGGTATGCTAAAGGTAGCTTGTGAAATTTTGTTCGGGTGTTTTTTTTTAACATAAACCCTGATCAGAAATTCCATCAAATGTCGGTGACGAAGTGCCTACGCAATATAATCGGGACAAAGCCCATTTTAACTTCCACAGAAATAGGCTTCAAGCCTGGAATTCATCATAATGTTGCTTTGGACTACATTTAAAGACTTGGTTACGTTTCCACAAACTCTGTTTGAAAGCCACACGATCTAAGCGAAAAAAAATTTAATGGACAGCATTTCAATGTTCTTCAAATCTTGCTCGTGACAAAAGGGAACCGTTTTTGAACCACTTGGTGAATGGAGATGAAAAATGGATAGTGAATTTACATGTGGTTAGAAAAAGTCTATTCTTGCAAAGGGGAGACACCACCACTTAAATCTAAAGCTGGAGTACATAGGAAGAAGGTTATGTTGTGTTGTTGATGAGCCAACAAGGCTATAGTGCACTACGAGTTTCTGAAAGAAAATGAAATGGCCGTTAGTGTTCGCAGCTGGATGTTTTGAAGAAAGAAATTCAACCTACCGTCCAGCTTTGGCCTACAGAATGCATGTGATTCTTCGTCCGCTTGACTATACAAGACAAGAAAGACCGCATAAAAATTTGGGTTGGGAAATAATCTCAGACAGCATATACTCTTATTATTACACCATCTGTTCAGATCCTGCAGAACTTTCTTGATGGAAATGAATTCATAAATTTTGAGGGTGTTTAATGGAAGTGGAACAATACTTTGTCTCCAAAACGAGGACAGTTTTTCCAAGGAGTTAGATAAGCTGCCAGTCAGTTATAACTTAGGATATTATGTTTTAAATTAAATTTCAAATAAAAAAAGGAAAGTCTTTTATGTTTTTCTTCAGAAAAAACGACTTAACTTTCACTTACACCCAATAGTACCGGAGACAAAAAACTAAACCGATTATTACAACCAGCTGTATATCTATTACACATTTCCGCTATAATACTTTCAAATACCATCTCATTTTCTACACGATTTAATGTGGCCGCGGTAGCCTAGTGGTCAAAATGTAGGATGGTGGCTGGCATGTCACAAATTCAAGCCAGTTCCACTAGAAACCTGAAGTGTAGGGGAGCGATGCTCATTAAATCTGTCGAGAGCTCCAACGTCCTCTCGTTGGTGTGGTATTAAGGAGAGGGATTGCCAGCTCAGGTTTCATCCTCGTCTCTTGAACGTGGTTCAAAATTACGAGATCTGTCGCCAAAAGCCCTCGTGTAGCTGAACAGTGAGACGTTAATATTCACTAACTCACTATTGATTTAATAGGGACCAATACATGACTCAGCCTTCATAGATTCGAAATTGGTCATGGATTATTTAGGGAATACAAAACTAAGAAATTTTCCCGATACATTGCTCCCTAAAAAGAGGAACGAAAAGGCACTGGAGATGTGTCTAGACAGAATGCTTCTTGAAATATTAACGTAGCGAATGTTGAGTAATAAACAGTCACCATAATGTAAACCTTAAAATTAGAATGCTTTACAAGTTTTAAAGATTACACATTTATTGTTTAATGAGATTCACGCATAAATAGCATTAAAACCTTAGATTAAAACATGATTAGTCGAGGATTGGAGAAATACCTTCGACGTGACCTAAAAAAATCATGACACGCCTAATTGATCTCTAATAGGTGCACTGCACTTCAGTAAGATAAGGTTTTGGAGTGTCTAGTCAAAGAATGGGCGGAATTTTCCAGGGTACGGGCTACTTCTGTTTTTAAGGTGTCACCATTCTGTATCAGAACTATATATTTTTTTAACGCGTGTTTCTGACATTGAACTTCTCTTTTCAAATATGGCACAGATTACTTTCTTTACTACAAGAACACAAAATTGCCTAGTTGAATGCTTGAAAACGATGAGTGAAGATTAGGCCGGGAAGCGTAGATACATTCAGTGAGGTACGCATAGAATATACATGAACTGAAGAATCTGAAACCTACATTTGTCCTTAGTTTGCTCTGCCGAATCTCGCCACATGGTATCCGTTTGTGAGCCTAGTCCCGTGGAAGCGCGGGATGATATCTTCATGGCCGATCCCGTGCTATCGCAGGAAAAACTGATCTACATTCATTCCACCCTTCGGTCAGCGTGTGTGGAGAAATTCATTTATACGACTTGTATGACAGTGATAGCTTTTTTCCCGAAGAAATGAACGTATTAAGCGTCATCCCGAGTTTCCATTGAAGTTACATGTGTCGTCTACCCATTTATCGAATCGTTTGCTTAAATAATCAATCGAATTGATTGTGAAATGACGATTCACCAGTCGTCAGCGTTCCAAAAATGTGTTTCTTTTAGTATGAGCATCTTGGTTCATAAGTGGTTTTCAAACTTTCACTGAGCCCCAGGGATCCACGAGTCACAGTAAGAAAATTGGAGAAAACATTAATGATTATAAAAATTGCTTTACTTTCTCCATGAAGTTTGAATGATCACGAGTACCTAAAGCTCATCCGTTATTTAAACAGAAAATTATATCGACACACACGCAACTTATTACATTATAATACTTTAACTATAATAAAGTATTATACAAAAGGTTCTTACTTATATATACACATACTACCAGCCAGACTGGAATTTTTTTTTGTATTTACTACCCTGAGAGTTCTCGAGTAAAAATGTTTTTATATTGTTAAGTAGTACGCTTTGCAAAACTAAATGCTTTTTGATTTAAAAATTCTTCTCAAGTGTGGGAAAAACACCTATAATGAAGAGGGAACAAGACAGATTCGATTTGAAAACCCAAATTTAAGCAAAAAAGCTCCGGAATTTTGGATTACTAATACGTGTAAAATACACAGGACTTCCCACATAGTTAAATTTTAAAACTAATCGAACAAAGAACTCTAGTAATAATTCTTAAAGTATGCGAAAACCAAAATAGGTGAAAACGAATTAGGCACGCGAAAGAAATGCGACTACAAATAATTTAAACAGGCCAAGACTTTGTAGTTTTTTTTGTAAAATGTCGCTCATGTATCCAAGTTACTAAATATAATGCATTAATAAGTGTCGCATGGAGTACAGATAATGAGTAAAGGCGATATTAGCATTGCCAATTTTTCTTAACAAATTTAATTTTAAACAATACATGAAGTACTCGTAACATGTTGGTTTACTTTAAATATTTTAAGCAGTATTCCATGTGTGGAGTAGGACTCCCAATACTTATATCTGTGCCTAGTCTAGCGGTTCCGCGAATCCGAAAGCTTTAAGACCACTGGTCTTATAAAGGTAGACACCTCAATGTCTTAGTGGTCCACCGGTTGATCGTGAACAAATTAATACCTATCCCTGGTATAGTGTGCAAATTAGAGAGATTTCAGTAAACCTAAAAAGGAGGTGTGGAATCCAGCAGAGTAGTGGTAGGCAATTGTTTTGTCCCAAGGGACACAATGGAAGCCGATGATAGCTAAGGGCAACAACTACTGAAATTACTGCACCCATGAGTTAACTTTGAATTCAGAAAAGATAGTCACGTACAAAATAAAGCTAAATAAAATAGCGACAGTTTCAGTCCATTCAGCCGATTTCATGCATTTAACTGTAAGCACCTTTAGAATAGGTTTAACAAGGCCAATGTTCCTTGACACTCATCTCGATTAAAATCAGGAGCTATATTGGATGTTTAACTTGGGGTGGTAATGAGAATTCACGGTCAGCTAATTTGCATTTATTACTTTTGTTGATCTTCATTCAAGAAAAACTCGGCTCAGAACACATATCGACCTAATTATAAGACACTGTACCAGAAACTTCATACATTGGAATGTTTCAGCAGACAAAAATTTGTATAGGTCAATTAACTCTGAAACGTTAACACTTCACAGCAAAGTTCCAGCTTCCAGAGTGCTGCATCAATATTAGTAATGGGATAGTAGAGAAAATTGAATTTAGGCTCACTGTCCTAAAATTGAGCCCCGTCCTCTAAACTCTGTGTGTGCAGATCAATTCATATTTTAATAGAAATCCTTAGTTTATTTATTGAAATATACGAGACTATTCTTTGGTAAGTCACAGGAAAGAAATTTGTTCTTCGCGGGCTTTCTTAACGTCTTAAAAGGAACCTACTGGTGGGCATTTAGTGATCCGCAATAGAGTAACAACGTATAATTTGAAAAACTCTACCCTCCCCCGTTGCTTCTTCCGATTATTAAATATGGGAAACCTTTTGCCGACACACAATTTATGGACTCGAGTGCCCAATGAATATCAAATGGAAGACAAATATGCATTTAGCTTTCAAATCACAGGTCAAGACATTCAGAAAAGTAAGAATTTATTCTATAAAATCACACAAAAAATTAAAAATTACAATAATCCTTGATGCCTAGACTTCACCAGTCGAGTCTGTTGTAGGCAGCGATATGGGTTGACAGCGGTATTCGTATGCTTCTATTCGGATGTTCTCTCGATGATGCGCACATCGAGTGTTGTTCGGGCAGTAGCACCTGAAAGGCAATGAATTTAGTGCTACAGTTCGGGTGGGACAACGTTTAATATAATAAATGCCAAGTAACAGCATGTCCAAGACGGAGCCAAAATAGAAAGGAATGCAATACTCACGGGCTTTTTATAAATTCCGTATTCTCACGGTTAAGTCCAGATGTCGTGTACATTTGCCATCCACATGGATTAGATGTTCCACATTCAAACGGCACGGGTTCCGTTGCAGCCTGCAAGTAAATACAGTTATCAAGACCCACGGAATTGACGAGATTGAGAAATATAATTCTCGAATTCACGCGGCGAGAATATACGCAATCTAATTTACAGTATGCATCCATTAATTAGGTAACGGGGTGTATTATGAAAGGCCTTGCAGGGTTTTCGTTTTATACATGCATCACTAAAACACCCATCGGTATCGATTGGGCACCGAAGCTCGTATAGTTTGTCCTCCTTTCCGCATTATTTCTAAAGAATTTGAGAGTTTCGCTACCCTCTATCATTTTCAATACAGTGATTAATCAGAATAAACTAGTTCTAGGTTACATAGAATAGATTTGACAACTTGTACTTACGTTTCGTACTCTGTAATAATCTACTCAAACTAACGCTCTTTGTCATACAACTCGCACTCCAGGCATACATTTACAACACCTTCCATTACCTTAACAAAACTAAATATACCTTGAACGTTCACTGGTGTCGTTGAGATACCCGGGAAATCTATAAAATGCTGTCGAGTTCAGAAAAACTGTCGATGAAATAGACATCATTAATAAAACAAGCCTCCGGAAGCAATATCGCATATTGGATCTTGAATGCAGCGTTATTGAGAAACTAGTCAGTTATATTAAAATCGTCGTATCCAAGAGTTTCGTTGTATAGTATTTGCTCAAAAAAATTAGACTTTTGAACCCTGTAAATAGCAGACAGCATGAAACGATGACCTCTGGAAAAGGTTCAAGCCTTGATGAGATTTGTTACGGAGAGCTTTCGAGAACGAATCGGATGGCGGTAAGCGATCTTTATCTAATTAGATTCCGATGGAATGCGTTTGAGTGAAAGCGACTGCGAAGAGGGAAGCGAGTGCAGATCAAGTTAATATTCCAGTAAACCACGATATATCGTTAGAGATGGCAAAGACTGGATAACGCATACGAGTAATGTGCCTGGCAGATATGAGAAAAAGTAGTGGTCCAACAAGTTTCCGTGAAACAATGTCAAGTCAGTTTATGATAAAGATAATACAATTACACGAGTATTAAAATTCGTAAAACCAAAATCATACTCAACAGTAGATCTGTAATAATTTAGTTACAATTTATATACTTTATACCGTTGTGACGAAGCGACACCGCAGGATATTAAAATCCCAACGTTCTATTGTTAAAACTTTAACTAAACTGAGCAAGTCGGTACCGAGTTTACCACGAATCGCTAGTAAAAATTTGCATAGGATAATACAACATTAGTTTAAATTCAGGAAGAATCAATATGCACATTATGATAAAACCACAAACTGACGTCATGCCTCTACTGAAATCTCATATTTAGTAGCCGAATTTATTAGAGAAATTGATATTTGAAGGAGGCAAAATGCAACTTGTATTTTAAGTTTTACTTAACTTCTTTTAATCCAACATTCTAAAGAACAAGTCATGCAGATTCTCAACTAAACGTTCCAGTCAAATGTTACTTTCTCTTTGAGATTAGCCCCTCTTTAACTAAAAATGCATCCGCAATCCTTTCACATGAATATCGCTTAACTATCAGTTTCGCACACACTCGAGTGACTCTTAATGAAACTTTTCGTAAGCTCTTGCAAATATGTAGATTCTTTTGTACTTTAGAACGGCATCCGCAACCATGTATTGTATTCTTCCATCACCGCAGGCTCATTTCCGACATTCGTATTTTGCAGCGAATTTCCTCCACTAGAATGAAACCCATTAAACCTTGCACTCTATTTCTTCTAAACACGAACTCTCATGTAGTCATCAATTAAGATTCAAGCATGAAAACACATGCGGCTCAGTTATTAACGTTATCGAGAGGGTTACTAAAGCTAACGCGCGTAACGAGCGTCAGTTACCAATCGTACCTAACCAACCGTTATAAATAATGATCTTTTGTTTTAAGGCTAAAAAAGACGCTAGCATGAATGTATAGCTTGGCGACAAAAATCCCAGGGTGCAAAAAAGATCCAACTATCAGAATTGTATTCAAGAGAATCATTCTCCATACAAAAGACAACTCTAAACCCAAGGTTATAATGAAGCTAATAAAGTCCCATCTTCACATCACCATTAATTCAAACAGGTAACGAAGCATAATTCAGTCTCTTCAGTAGAAGCAACAAACACTTGGCATCCAATAACACAGCCGATTTTTGATGATACAACAGCTCCGAGTGAACTTGGACTTTCGAGAACTTTATCCAGTTATTTTATTTTGGTCCATCTTCGACCAATTAGTCCTTCCTCTGGGCAGTCAACTCATTCGAGGTCGGTAGACCCCTCCCTCAGTAGCCTTGTCTGGAGAGATTTGTGGTCAACGTTCATACAAATAACGTGGATAACCCATTCCATTCTTTTATTTATAAATACGGTAGAGTTTGGCTCCCTAAAGGTACTGTAAGGTCCTACAGGCAAGTTTAGGCCAAATGCAATGAACTCGAGTCCCTCTAAAGAGGACCAGGATCCGATACTTAAAGAAAACAGGAGTATTCATTATCTTGAGTCGCTGTCTAAAGAGTGTAGGCCTAGCGAGACATTTAATTAGTTCAGTGTTCTTTTTCCCAAGAAAAATTCTGAACCAAATAATCCTCAAACCATAAAAGTACCTATTCACACTGTTTATAGAGTATTTCTCTTGTACACTGTATGTAGAGTATCCCGATTAACAAGGCGATATTCAATATACTACACAAACAATACTCTCAATAAAATCAAGTAGTGTGTAGAGGAGGAAGTTCAATCCACGTGAACTACTGAATAAGATGGACGCTTTAGTGCAGTAGAAATCAGAGATATTGAAAGTTTTTAGGTATAAACCCGAGTATTTAAGAGTACTTTTTACAGAAATTTAAACTGTTTCATTCGAGTTATGTATTCATACGCAATTAGAGAAACTATGCTCAAGAGAAAGCATTACGGAATCGGTATAAGTGAATACTTAAGATTAAATGCAAACATTCAAAACTTACCATTTCCGTTGGAGAGACACTATCGAGGGTCATAAACTCAGCAGCAGGATTTGTTATGCCAGCGACTGTAGTAGTTAAAAGCAAGACAGGCCTCGGACTCCTAAATGGGGTCACATAGACTACATCCTCTTCATTTGGCGATCCTAATATTCCTACTGCGACGAAAAATAAAGAAAGCACCACAGTCAGCATTGTTCTAAAATAATATTTAAAAACACTAAACACTGCAATAATAGAGTAAAACAAATCGAATGTGACTGCCGAGAACCAGAGTTCCCTTTTATACTATGAGAATAAAGCAATAAAGTAATTTCAGTTATTTGATTGCAGGTTTTAGTTTTGCATTGTTTTTAGTGGATAGAAGAAATTTACGAAATACGTCATGTGGCAGGACCAAATTTTCCGACATGATCTGTCTAACACAAATGTGACGCATCATATTTTTTTAAAAAATTAGTTGCTTTTTATTTAAATTACCACGCTCTCGAGAGTGCGCAGGGCAGCTCCCTCCACCGTGCAGGGAAGGGGGCACTCTAGAATAATTCTTAATTTTGAGAAACCGTAAAGTAACGATAAGATTTTCTGTGGACTAAAATGTGTTTCTCCTAGATCCACTCCACACTTCTTAGTGGTCACGGTAGCCGAATGGTCATGGTCACGAACTTGTGGGACTAATGGGTTTAAAACCTAGAGCCACTGAAAACCGAGCGTTAAGGGGCTGATGCACGCTAAATCTATCAAAACTGAAAGTCCTCCAGCGGGTGTTGTATGCCAGTTGAGGTGTCGTCTTCGTCGCTTGGCAGTAGTTGAAAATTTGAGATCCGTCTCCAGTAGGGCTTGTATTACTTCAGAATACGGCATTAATCAAAATCAAATCAAATCCATGTACTTTAAGGACTTTGAAATATATTTGGAGTCCAATATGCTTCAAACTAACTTAACTAACTAGTCCAACTAACACTCACGTGCGTGAGTGTTAGTTGACATCACACTCTAAAGCATCACGAGGGTCTTTGGCAACGGACCACATATTTTTGTATTAAGTTCAGGTGACCAGGATGACAACTGAGCTGGCACCCTACATCAAGGGAGGACCTCTCTAAGCGGCGGATCTTCAGTGATTTCAACTCATGGCACAACAGGCATGGTGACCATGGCCCCTTTGTTCCCGGGACCATACCAATTTTCATAGCAGGAAAACTGGGCTATTGATCTTCCATGTTATTAAAACAATTTATTTTCTCTTATTACCTATGATGTTCATTTGGGGACGAGATGGCGCGTAATATCAGTACTTCTTCTAGGGTTTTTAACCCTCAATGTAATATTGCCAGATGACAAAATAACATTTAGAGGAAAAATGCCTTTAAAATTTCATTTATATACTAGTGAGTTTATTTGTGTGCCAGATGCGAAATAGCCTAGCTAGTAACGTACCTGCGAACCACGTAGATGCTTGAGTCTCACGCTGGCAAATTCATTTTGTTCACTATTTTTATAATTAAATAAATTTATCCAGAAAAAAGACTTGTTAAATGTTAAGTGATATTTTGATTATAGCAACTTTTTTTCACTTTTTAAAATACAAATAAATAAAACTCACACATAACATTAATAAACACACACACAGTAACTACAATTAATTTATCATGAACATATAATTTATTGTATGGTTTAAATTATATTCCATATATATATATATCTAAATGATCTTAAAATTTATTTTGTTTTCTATCAAACCAGTTCTACGAAGTAGTATTTATGGGAATTTTAGAGCTATCGAAAACAAAGAATGCTCCTATGGAATGAGGAGCTAACAGGGTAACAGATTTTGGTTAATATATTGTTGTATACAATTTTTCTCCAGTTTTGTCACTGTTATTACAGTATAATCTCTGGACATTGTCGGTTTATTTCTGCCTTTTTTTAAATGAATTTACAGTGCTGGCTCTTAAATTTGAAAAACATCATAAATGAAAGCAAATGCAAAAAATATATATATTTATTGTACGCAAACAGAGTATGGGATGAAGACAAAAGGATTAAAAGCTTCTTAAAGGATAAAAGATCTTACTTAAAGGATAAAGCTTGTCCCGAGATTTAATACTCGTATTTACTTAGTTTAAAAATTAAAATCAATCATATCAGATCAAATTATTTAATTTACTTGTTTATCAACACAGGTAAATCTCGCGACAAGCTTTTATATCATAAATTGTGTAATGACGTTATAAGTTGATAGTAAAAAAATTTTAAAGGAAAAGTTTATTTTATTCTTTTTAGCGCATTTAAATAAAAGCTTGATTTAAAAAAAGTTTTTTTACTTTTAATTTACTTTTTACTTTTAAGTTATCACTAGACAGGTTACTCAGTTTGTTCATCTCATTCAATGCATTATTGTTGGAAAGTTGTGGGGGCTGCGGTAGCCCAGTGGTCAAGGTATCGGATCATGGCAAGTATGTCATGAGTTCGAACCTAGTACCACTAAAGACCCGTCGTGTGGGGCAGCGATGCACGTTAAATATGTCGATAGCTGAAACGTCCTCCCATTATTGTGGTGCGATAGTTAAGAGAGAGGGATGCCAGCTCAGATGTTGTCCACGTCACTTGACCATGGTTCAAAATAACTTGGTCCGTCGCCAAAAGTAGTCGTGTAGCTGAACAGTGCGACGTTAATATTCACTCACTCAGTGTTGGAAGGTCGTTTGCCGGTTAACTTCGATATGTCTAGCTCAGGGGTTCTCAACCTTTTTTCCCGCCGGAACACATACATATAATATATATTTCACTTGGGCCTCAACAAGAGGATAATGGGGGAAGGGGAAACACTGTAAAACCAAAACAAAACAACATTGAACAGAGCAAAATTAATCAAAATATAAAAACTTTTTTTTTCTTCTTTTTTTTGCTTTTACTTAAATACTGTATTAAAGACGAAAAACACACACAAAAAAATTTAAGTTGTAGAGGAACGTTAAAATACGGAAATTGGAAGAAAATTGTGCTTTTAAAAAGTTATTCATTGAGTTTTACAATTTTTTTATACTTCCATGAGAGGTACTATAAATAATAAAAATAATAACAATATATTGGTTTTTCTAACCCCTATGGAAAGACTAAAAGGATTGCAAATAATACAAATCCATTGAAGAAATGTATGTCCCTTTTGATCAAGTAGGTCAAAGTCAATATTCGTGTATAAAATATATGTTAAACCCTATAGTTTCTATTTGTATTCTTCAGGAATCAGAAGGATGTTTTTCTAAAATGTCACTTAAAATTTTTTAATTACATTTATTAAAATACATTTTATTGAAGGTTAATTATCACTAAAAGAGAAATGTTCCATCTCTTTTCTTTTATTTTCCGATTTTATTTGAGTTGTTTTCTCTGCCTTTTTTTATAAATATTTAGGTATTGCTACATTCTACATGAATTCATAATAAATCATTTTGTCTTTCTCATCCAATACATGTTGAATTTATATCTTTGCTGAACTTTATTATTTTTTTGTCTAGATAATTCAATATATTCTTCGAGGTCACAGTATCCTAGTGGTTATGGTCACAAAATCGTAGCTGACATGTCACGGATTCGACACCTGATGTTACTGAAGACCAGTCGTGCAGATGGG
>BMAV01012438.1:105903-117421 GCA_019973955.1 Trichonephila inaurata madagascariensis | reverse complement strand
TTTTGTTCTAACTAATTCAACAACTTATCCTCAACACAAAACTTAAATAGTAGAAATCCCCTAAGAAACAGTTTTGCGGAAATCAATTGCCAAGGACTTTTGCGGAGGCGTTATAGACAAAAACTACCGTTTTTAAACTATTGAACCAATTGACTAGACCTTTTGCAAGAAACTTTCTTTTGTTGAGTAGTGATACACACACACACAAGCTGGGCAAGTTTTCTAGAAATACACTCCGAAGAGGGATTGCAGAGCTATAGGGCCGTTATTAACAAAAAAGATCTCGTTTTGGCAGAATTAGACCTACAAACTTGAAATCTGGCAATTATGTTTCTTCTATTGAACGTTTTGCGTGTACATAACAAGTTTCGGTGAAATCAACTCCAAAAGGGTGGGGGTTACGGGTGTTTTATAGACATAAAATTCCTTTTTATGAACTATTAGACCTACAAATCTAAAATTCACCAAGAATGTTTCTTTTGTTGATTAGAGATCACACCTAAAAAGGTTTTCATAGGAATCAACTTCGAGGAGAGAGTTACAGGGGCGTAATTAATTTTGTATTAGAAATTCATCTCCTGTCCCCTTTTTGAATCAAGAGGCATGGCCAATAAGAATGTTTTTCAATACATTCTTATTGGAAATCTTTAGGTATCCGACTAGGCTAGGTATTCGTCTAAAATGGCGAATTTTGCCAAAAATTGGCAATTTTTTAATGATTTTATTTTATAGGCCATCTTAATAGCTTTATTAAAGTACCAAGTGTTTTTATTTTCTATTCTTTAGATCAAAAACTAGAAGTGTTTTAGTAAAAGCAGATGTCATAACTTTAAAATGAATTTTACTCGAAATGGGTATTTTTGAAAATGCTCTAACGGGGACAGCGATTGCTCAAAAAATTTCAAAAATAATTAACTGAATTTCTTTGTGTTTGTTATGTATAATAGTATAAGTGTTTTAGCCTTCAGATTTATAAATCACTGTTTTATTACAAAATTTACAATTCCTTATGCGAATATAAACACTGTCTTTTTTAGAAATTTCATATAATAACGAAGATAAAGTGCTCTAGCCTTTCTTGTAAAAATTAAAACATCATGAAGGTCATTTCAAAAATGAATAGCCAAGTAGCTCATCAAAGGTGAAAATTTGTTCTTAAGCCTTTGGTATAAAATGGGCTTCGTTTAAGTAACTTTTTATAAATTTATACCAATTTTTTCTTATTTTTAGTAATAATAATTTCTTTTTTTCTTCTTAATTTTAGCATATTTTTCTTAAAATGTACTAAATAAATTTAAAAGCCTCAAAAAATTTTCATATCTCCATTTTTTAAAAAAAAATGTTCTCGCAAGTAGTCGGATAACTTTTTGGTAGGACTTAAATGCGAATTGCTTATGAAAACAATAAATAGTCAAATAATATCTTAAAATATCAAACAATGGGGGTAGTAGCGCATAAATTACCTTTTACATCTTTCCTATAACTAAAGAAGACTCATTGGAAAATTTATTTGAAGCAGGCTTAATATTCGCACAAAATAACACAATAAAAATAAGAGATACTTTTCCAGCATTAAGAATACACACAAACCCATTCCACGCTAATTAAAAAAAAATTATCTATCCATAATACGAAGCCATTACTCTTTCTAGAACTCATTAGAAACTTCGTACTCATAATTCTTATCTCCTCACAGATCTTTCAACAACCCTTAGTTTTCTCATGAGAGTTTCCACAGTAGCAGCGATATTTGAAAATGACCGCACATTCCTTGTAGTTTGTCTAACCATAATGAAGGGATGTAGTATTAGAAATTTCATTAGCCGAGAAATTCACCGAAATGCATATAGGGAAAACTATGAATTAATTAAAAGTAAAACACCCCGAAAAAAAAATAGAATAAGTAGTGAATTGTGAAGTAGGGACCGCATTTATGTAGTCTGGTAAATTTGCAAAATTAAAATAAATAGTACTTTATTTTGTTTTGGTGATTTACTAGGTGTAACACAAAATAAGAACGAGACTAAGTGTGTAGCTTAAAAAAAAAGAGAAGAATTGTCAACAACTATTTTGGTGGTGTCATTCCATGCACCTCCTCTATTCAAGTAACCCAGTGTTTCTCAAACTGTGAGGCGCACCCCCTAGGGGGCGTCATAACCCTAAGAGGGGGGCGCGAGCCTCTTGAAAAGTCGAAAAAAATTATTTTAAAAATCATCTCAACTTACTGAATGTAAACAAATACATTCTGAAGTAATCAAAATAAAATATTCATTTACAATACAATACACTTATAAATGTAGTACACCATCTATTTTATAATTAACAATACTAAGTTAAGAACAAGTTTAATAATTACCAGTGACCCTATGTATTTGTCATGTATAAAATTATACGCCAACATTAACACTTATCTTGATAATTTGTACGGGTTATAATTAATCTCTCCAATGCCGATTAAAAATTATGCGATTCACTCTCCAATGCCCCCGTATATCACGTAGGTAAGCGTATGTGGTGAATCAAGGGGGTGGGCGGTATAAAAGGAATAAATAATCAAATCCTCTGAAATAAGTGAATCCTTCGCAAACACCGTCTAGGTCATTTTATTGCTTTCTGAAAACTTTCGAAAAAATTTATGGATAGCAGTTCACAGAAAAGATATAACTTCGAAAAGACGTATATAAACGTCTGAGGGCAATAAACACATTGGCTGAGTGAGATGTTTATATAAGTTGGGGGCTTAAGAGTTTTAAGTCGCATTGTATGTTTAACGTCATAGTATTATTGAGTTTAATACATCACTATTGTATGGAGGGGGGCGCGATGCAAATTATGATTGAATATTGGGTCGCAAAGATTGGAAGTTTCAGAAGCACTGATGTAACCAGTTTCGCCTTAATCGAGAGTACTGCGTTATTGAGTGAACACGTGCAACTGCATTCTGCTGGAAAATCGTTGAATCGACATCAAGTTTCTTGTGAAATTTAAGAAATCAGTTTAGAAAACATTTCAAGGATTAACAGTGGCTTATGAAGATGAAACTTTGTGTGCACATTTGTTTGAATGGAATAAGAGATTTTCAGGGGGAAGGGGCAGTGTGGAAGATGATGAACCACCTAAGCGCCCAAGTCAGCGATTACAGACCAGAACATTGCCAAAATTCGTGATATGAGTGGGTTTCCACTCACATCACACAGTGGTCAGACTTTTAAGCAACACTATTACATTGAAGTACTAAAAAAACATCTTGAAAAAATTAAGGGGGAAAAAAGAGTAGAATTGGGAAGTGGTAGATGGCTGTTGCACCAAGACACTGCACCTACTGACACAGCATATCTGTAAAGCATTTTTTGACAATCAAAAACATTATTGTGATGGTGCATCCTTCCTATTCACCTAATTTGGCCCCATGAGACTTTTTTTATTTTCTACAGTTAAGTCTTACTTAAGGTATCCGACTACGTTCGGAACAGTGATTTTAAAAAAGCGTATAAATGGATAATTTTCATGATATTTAGTGTCACTTAGATTAGAATACACGTATAAAATTGTTTTAAGGACACATTTTGACAAAAGAAATTATTTAAATACAATATTTTGGCAAAAAATTAACTTAGAATAACCTTTTTCCAAAATGTTCTCTTTTTGTCGAAAATGCTTCTATTATAAAAATATTTTACCTGTATATAGCTCAGACCTCTGTACAAAGGCTCAACTATGATTTTTGAAGAATTCGCATTATTTTCAGAGTTACAACCCATTGAAATAATTATGGGTGTTTTTTTCTTAAAATTTCTCCCCTCTGTTGTCGTAAAACATGGATAAACCCACACTTCTAAGTTATATATTTCAAAAATTATAGATGAGCCTACGCACAGAGGTCTGAGCTATATACAAGCAAAATATTATTATAATAGAAGCATTTTTCACAAAAGGAGAACATTTTGAAAAAAGTTTATTCTAAGTTAATTTTTTGCCGAAGTATTGTATTTAAATAAATTTTTTATTGTAATAATATTTTTAAAACAATTTAATATACATTTTCTAATCTAAGTGACACTAAGTATCATAAGTATTATCCATTTATACGCTTTTGCAAAATCACGGTTCCGAACGTAGTCGGATACCTTAAAGGGAACCCATTTTATATTAGTTGAAGAGGTTCAGACAAAAACGGAGAATCTCCTGAAGGGTCTTCCGAAAACATCGTTCCAGAACTGTTACCAGCAATGACAGCACCCAATGCGGAAGTGTGTATGCTGAAGGGAGCTATTTTGAAGGTGATGCTGTCACATAGAGAAATGATTCTGTAGATACAATGATTTATTGGACCAGTCTTTTGTTTTTGTGTGTGTGTGTCAAGCCTCGTATGTTACTCTAGGAAAAAACTCTTAATCTTTTTTTTCTCCTCTCGTAGCCAATAAGGGAGTTTGCAGGAGATTTTTTAAATAGACGGTCAAAACATTTCTATGTATTTGTGTTAAACACATATTAAGTAAAATTTCGAAGAAAATAAACTTTATAGAAATCATTAGACATAATAAAAACGTGATGAAGTAAAATGGGTTGTAATCAATGCAAAAATGAATTTGATATACTAAATATTTCAATGCAGAGAAGCTTTGCATAGTTAAAATAATTCTTGATGAATACAGGTGTGCTGTTACAATTTAGAACATTATACCCCGTTGCAGTATTCTCGAAAATAAACCCTAAAATACTAGTAATTACAGTACTTTCCGTTTCGCAGGCGCAAATCTCGCGAAGGCGTTATTGGCAACACGCTATACATATATAAAAATATTAATAAGTATCTTTCTCATTGGTTTTTATCCATTTTTAATATATTATGAAAAAGACGTTTCTGATGAGAAAAGACCACGACTTGTTTTACAAATTTGGTGGTAAAAGCTTACCAGGAATATTCCGTTTGGCGTCGGTTGGATCATTTTTGGTGACTTTATCGCCTGCACCGGCGAAACGGAAAAAAGAGTACCATAATTATTTATAACTATAAGAATAGTTAAAGCACGATATATTTATCTTTGAAGTTAGTGAAAATCGATTAGTTTGTCCTTTATGTAGGTATAAAACATTTTTTATGACTAAACTGATTACATGGAATTGAATATTTTAACAGAATTTCGCGATTCAATATTTCAAGTTTCATGTGAAAATTTCCATTATTGTATTACATTTATTTTTTTTTCAATTCCTACTATTAGCTCACACTCTCTATATATTTATTTATCTTGGTGGAATTTTCAATCGTTAATAAAATACACTTTAAAGCGCTTAATTGAGCAGAAATTTTATATACATGATTATTTTGGATGACAATGCAGTAATTAAATTATTATTAATAAAAATTAATTGATTAAAACTAATTATTCAAAGAATAACAAATACAGCCACGTTGGCATCCTCTTTGGTGACTTAGCGACCCTTTTGGCGACTTGCGTCAAAACTTAAAAAGGTTTTTTTCTCACATTTTAAAGCGCTCATTTGAGCTGAAATTTTCTATACACTATTGTTTTGGGTAAAAATACGATATTGATATTAATATTAATATTTATATATTAATTGTAACTATTTAATAAAAAGTAGCTAAAATAAAATTATTCTTTGTTGATCTAAGTAAGAATTGACTTAATTTTTTTTTTGTATTACTTGATTTTTATTTCTAATGGGCTGCAATTGGTGTTTCACCTTTGCAGACCTAGAACTTTCTCAAGGATTTGGTATTTCTTTTTAGTGCGGCACCATAGAGGTGGATACCAATCACCGCAGGAAATTTGGATGCCCAGTTTCCTCCTCAAAGGGAGGCACCTGAACTCTGACGATGCGAACCTGTAATATGATTTAATTTTGCCGAGAGCATCCAAGCCATACGGTATATATATATATATATATATATATAATATATATATATATATATATATATATATATATATATATATATATATATTATAACTTATTATTGATATTAAAAATTAGGGTACTTATTTTATTATTTTCCCCAAATCAATAGCCATTGCCAAATACCGTGTTATAAAGCCAATAATAAAAAATGTTCCCACGCAATCTTCGATAAAATATATATATATATAACAAAGTTTGTTGCGTCCTTATATTTCTTCTCTTCTTCTTTTTTTTGTTGCTGAAAACTGATTACAATCGAGGATTTACGTAATACAGAAGTAAACATAGTGAAACATTTCTACAGTTTCGGAATCATTCCGTCATAGAAAGAGTTTAATATAATTGTGTCACATTTTTCAGTTCATTTATAAGCAGACAAGCTATGGGAGTGTAATGTTAAAGGTCACGACAAGAGCGAATATCAATTCTAACAGAAAGATCCAGAATTACGTTGCTGTCTGTACTAAGGTTAATTTACAGCTGGTTCAAAGAACTATCTTTGATTCAATGGGAAAGATATCAATTGGATTTAGCCCACAATTGATTGGAACAATTACGTGAGAGAAGAATGTGTACATAGACTGTTATCTGGAGGAAAGAAAAACATCGGAGAACCTGGAAAAGATGTGGAATTTGGCGAGTCTTTTTTCGAAACGCGAAAACCTTTGTTACCCGAACAATGAATCTTGGCGGAATCAAAGAGGGCATCGTTGTACGAGTTCCAACTAGAAAAGCAACTGCACTCTTCTCTCTCTCTCTTTTAGAAATAAAATAAAACGTTGAAAAGGATTCCCACGATTGTTTCTGACTCTAGGGAAATACATGAAATAGACGAACTGAGAGAACTTGAAATGGATCATCGGCATAATTTTATTTTTATTTTAATACTGGTGTATAAACAAAAAAGGTAAAGGAACTATTGGCTTAAAGAAATAGGGAAATAAAAAGCACCGGGGAACAGCAGGATTTTATTTTTCTGTAATATGGGATAATATATTACACTTCCCATAATGACAATCTGCTTGTAAAATGTTACAATAATGGAATGGAAGTAAAAGTGTTATAAAAAGTGTCCATGCATAAGAATTAAAAATGGTAGAAATATTTGAAGTTTAACATTAAACATGATAAAATGTTTAATAAATACATTTATTTATCATTTTTGAGGCCTGGTGTCTTTGAAGACCTGCCGTGCAGACGGAGCCTAGTTTAGCTTGCCCAAAGGTCCTAGTGTTGCTTTATAGTGCGCTCGTTGACTCATTGATTGACATTATTAATTGATTATAAAACAGTACATACAGGTGGGTATCAAAATATGGAAATGGATTTATAAAAATTCTTATTAGTATTGTGTAGGAGTACTTTTGGTTTGTAATACAGCCCTAGGATTCGATTGTAAATGTTTTGTTTGTGTAGGTGCGTTGAAACTGTAATAATTGGTATTAGAGAAACCAGATTCTGATTGAGCTCTGCGGTCTTTTTTTCTGCAGTTTGTTCTCTTTTCAGACATTATCATTCTCTCCAACCGCCATCGTTTCTCTTTCTTTGACCTTCTCTTTCCGTCCACTATTTTGCTTTGCCGAGTTTTGTGTATTCTGTCATGATTTTAGACACCGTACCTCTAGAAACGCCAACAATTTGGGGTGTTTCGGTTACCCATGCTCCAGCTAGACGTGATCCTTCAATTTGGCCTCTGAAAATCTGAGAGAGGCCCGGAATTTTATCCCTATAAAAAAAAACCAAGATTTACAAAACTGCAATAAACCTAACATACTACCAGAACATATACATGCATATTTATATAAAAAAAACCCTGGTAGTTATTATTATATTTAAATGTTTACAAAGCGCATTCAAAAAAAGGTCACTTTTATTCACAAATGTTTCTATTCTTTTGTTAACCACCTGTAAATGTCTTTGTTAATCAAAAAATAAAAACTATCACTAAAATTAAAAAAATTAAGCGTTTTTTAAACTTCAAGTTTAAAAATATTTGTCTCATAAAAACGTAGATTTTTTTTGTTGAAACTAAAAACAAAAAGTAAAAAAAAAGATATTTTTTCTGTTTTTCTGTTTTTGCCTTGTTCCTCTTCCAATTACCTTGATCTATAAGATACAATTTGTTTCAAAGTAAGCATTTATTTGTCATGAGATATTTCTACAAAAAATTCTATAAAAAACCCTGATTAGAAGTCCTTGAAAGTCATTTAAATACGAAGAAAGGGAAGAAATTTTAATAAACTATTGCTACATCTTTTAATGATAATTTTTCTTTTTCCTTCTCATTGACAACTCTTTTTAATTAGATGTGTAAAATTTCTTTCTTTATCTAGTTAATGAGTTATGAAATTTTGCTGTAGCCAGAGTCTGCGTCTTTCTTTCTTTTTTTTTTTTTAAAAAAATGTGATATTTCTTTCTAGAAATTTCACATCACACATACTCTTTTTTCTCATGAATAGGTAAATAAATATATGACAGTAATTAAAGATATTTATAATTGACATATAAATTATAGTAAAATTCTTTATTTTTGAAGTTTTTTTTGACAAACATAAAAAGTATTTTTTGTTAAATTAAATATCCCTTTCCTCGTATAGCAATCTACTTTGAGGAGTGGGGGAAAATAAAAAATAAAAGCTCACTCAAGTTTAGGGTAAGCACTTTTTTTAAATTTTTTATTCTATAGTTTCTCTTATTATTACTATTATTTCGTTTAGTACTCATTGGTCTATTGTTTGTAAAAATCTGAAATTCTTACGCATCAAGCTACTCCAAAGAAGAAAATAAACTTCAGAACACTATCCAATATGAAAATTCTGTGCTAACTCTTTTAAATGAAAAGTATTCTCCGTCGTCTTTCGATAAATTAGTTCCCGTTCATGCTCTGCTGAAATTTTGATGGATGAGATGAATTCATATAAGTTAATAGAGATTTCTCTTATAATTTCGATGGACTTACTCGATCAATTTTAAAGAATTAAGTTGTGGTTTCTATAAACACTAAAAACTCTTTATTAGCAAACATTCGAATAAATTTGGATTGTTTGAGAATATAATTACGTTAAATAAAAACAAATTCTACCCTGTTATAGCTTAATCAAGAATGTTTAATGCAATTCAATATATTTAATATCAAAGAAAAAGTCTATTAAAATCCTTTCTTTTTTACACTGCTAGTCATTACAATTACAATACGGCTGTGGTAGCCTAGTGATCAAGGTAACAGACTCTTGACCGGCGTCTCATGACTTCGAGTTTTAGACCGCTGAAGACGCACCGTGTAGGGAGGCGATGCACGCTAAATCTGTCGATCCTCAAACGTCCTCCTGTTGGGGTGGTGTGGAGTGAGTGAATGAATATTAACGTGGCACTGTTCAGCTACAAGAGGGCTTTTAGCGACGGACCTCGTCATTTTGAACCATGGTCAAGTGACGAGGAGGAAACCTGAGCTTGCATCCCCTCTCCTAACTACCACACCACACCAACAGGAGGACGTTTGAGGGGACAGATGTAACGTGCATCGCTCTACTACAGGGTGAGTCTGTAGTGGTACTGGGCTCGAACTCGTGACAAGCCAGCCACGACCCGATATCTTGACCACTAGGCTATCTCGGCCACTGGTGTGGTGTGGAAGTTAGGAGACAGAGGTTCCAGCTGAGACGTCGTCTTCGTCCCTTGACCATGGTTCAAAATTAAGAGATCCGTCGCTAAAAACCAGCGAGTAGCTGGATAGGGCGACGTTAATTTTCACTCACTCACTTATTATAATTATAACACCATTAATGAGGGCGATGCACAAACGTCAAATTCGAGTGAAAAGAAGAAGATGGAGGGATATGCAATACATAAGCATTTGTCTACAATTGAATGACACTCAGCGAGGGGGGGAAATGAAAATCATTTTTTATATTTTTTTATATATATATTCTTTCTGGCATTGTCATATGCCTCTGTGCCAATTTCGTGGCAACATAATAAACCAAAACTAATAAACAAAATTTTATTAGTTTTCGCAGATTTTATGTTTGTGATCTTAATTTTGGACGAGAGTGTATTTATAAAGTTGCAACAAAGGAAACTCCGACTTTTAAATTTACTTGCAATATTTCTTGAAAATTGGGAATTGGAATTGGATTGAATCGATGGATTTTTATCTCTTTTCGTCTTTCTTTTTTTTTTTAAACTCAACCAACAAGAAAGAATCTTTCGAATAAAACGGATTAAAGGGTCTTCGAAAAGGGAAGTGTTTTCCTAACCTCGTTAAAAATAAAAGAACTCTTATCAGGACATTCGAGTCTTTCTATTAGGGAATAAGATGGGATCATGTTCCTTTTATTACTTTGTTTTAGGTTGTAGAGCTTCTCTCTGTTAAGAAGTAATCAAATGTCTAATACAGACAAAAAGGAATTAAAATACCCTATCGCTGTTTTTATCTACGACAGTGAGCTTAACACATTTAAAAAAATAAATTGACCCCCCCCCCCTACATAATTTGTGTGAGTGTTATTTTTTGCTAAAAATTATTTTTTAATCGTATTTAAGATTGAAAAATCTATAATTCACCAAAATGTCTTTCGACATCGTAATTTGCTTAAAATTTTAAATAATGAGGAAGTAACGTTTATAAAGAACTCAATTTTACATAAAGGCGTGCAATTGATTTATTATGACATCAAAATGTATTTAAGCCTATTACTAAATTTAATCTAGTCAAAGAAAACTTAGAGAAACCCACCACGTAATGTGTAATGATTTCCTGAGGAGTTCGAATGTTTTCCAGTTTTTAACCTAATTACTAAAAGTAAAGTGTTGAATATTTTCAGAGTTTGACTGTTTACTAAGTTTCTTAATTTTTTTCCAATGATTCTTTTGAGAGTTAAGAAATGTTTCCTTAGCAATAGATGAAGTTCCGTAATAAATTACAGCTTAAAAAAACTAAAAATTATGCTTTTATGGTTAATGGAACTAAAAAGTAAAAACGTAATTCTTAATATAATAATAAAATGATTAACGAAAAAATTAACGTCACTGCAGGTTAAAGCGTGGGTTACTTTATATGTGTTGGTAAAATGTCTTACTAGTTCTATTCCGAAATGCTGAGTTAGTATAAAAATGTAGTAAAAAGCACACCCCAAGCTTTTACCACAATGACGTTAATCTCAGGAAATGTCTGTGGGCATACGGGTTACTGGGAACCCTCAATTCCGTATCTGGCAAAAGTTTATTAGATGAAACGATGAAATTGGATTATCATGATGAAGGTGTACTGCATGGCTATTGGACGAGCGGCGGCGGGCCAGTGGGTGGACCTTCAAGGCATGGAGCTTGGCTTCTGAGATGTTTTCTGGAGAATGGAGTCCAGCGAAGAGATAGTCTTCCTATTGGCTGTTGAGAAGTGAAAATAATGGCTCAAAAATGCTGCCCAGAGGGCGGGGCCGTGAGGGAGAGTGGTGTGTTGTGACGCAATGTTTAGAAAGGGTGAAAAAATTTTAGAAATCGAAAAAGCAACCGGCGAGTTTTCGAAGCAGTGATCCTCCTTTGAATTGACCGTGCACGGTGTTGCGGCAATTTGGAACCAAAGAGTGGAAGGCGCTTA
>BMAV01012438.1:84400-105803 GCA_019973955.1 Trichonephila inaurata madagascariensis | reverse complement strand
CCCATTGGTATCCTTTCAGTGCGTCGATACGGACTGATTTGCTAAGTGTAGAATCAGTCAACTGAAGGTAATCTGTGGAAGAGCTAAGTTTGCAATATTTAATGCGAAAGAAGGTGTTAAGTCTATATGTTTCACTCAAAAGAGCTCGATATTCTCTCTGAAGCTTTTTTTAACCCTTGCGCGGTGACCTCTGAATTATAATTCTCAGCTGTTTTGAAATTTTTTTTTCAATTCCTACTATTAGCTCGCAATCTCTATATATTTATTTATTTATATAATTGTTTATTTATTTTTATCTTGGTGAAATTTTCAGTCGTTAATAAAATACATTTTAAAGCGCTCAATTGAGCTGAAATTTTATACACAAGATTATTTTGGATGACAATACAATAATATAATAAAAATTAATGGATTAAAGCTAATTATTTAAAGAATTACAAATACACACAACCACGTTGGCATCATTTTTAGCGACATAGCAACCCTTTTGGCGACTTGTGTCAAAACATGAAAAGGTTTTTTTTCTCATGTGTTAAGGTATCCGACAACGTTCGGAACCGTGATTTTGCAAAAGCGCATAAATGGATCATTTTCATGATATTTAGTGTCACTTAGATTAGAATACATGTATAAAATTGTTTCAAGACCATTTTGACAAAGAAAATTATTTAAGTACAATATTTTGGCAAAAAATTAACTTAGAATATTCTTTTTTCAAAATGTGTTCTCCTCTTGTGAAAAATGCTTTTATTATAATAATATTTTGCCTGTATATAGCTCAAACCTCTCTACAGAGGATAAGCTGGAAAATTTGAAATATATAACTTAGAAGTGGGTTTATTCATATTTCACGACAACAGAGGGTAGCTATTTTAAGAAAAAAACGCCAGTCATTATTTCAATGGGTGGTAACCCTAAAAATAATGTGATTTTTTCTAAAATTCTAGCTGAGCCTCTCTAGAGAGGACTGAGCTATATACTGGCAAAATATTATTATAATAGAAGCATTTTTCACAAAAGGAGAATATTTTGCAAAAAAGATTGTTTTAAGTTAATTTTTTGCCAAAACAGTGTATTTAAATAATTGTTTTTGTCAAAATGTCCTTAAAACAATTTTATACGTGTATTCTAATCTGAGTGACACTAAATATTATGAAAAGTCTCCATTTATGCGCTTTTTTAAAATCACGTTTCCGAACGTAGTCGGATACCTTAAAGTATTCAGTTGAACTGAAACTTACATACACGATTGTTTTGGATGACAATACGATACTTTAATGATAATGAATAAAAATGAATGACCACTTAATGTTGTGATTCTGTCCTATGTATATACATATTTATATTAATTGTAACTATTTAATAAAAAATGGCTAAAATAAAATCTTTCTTTTTTTATCTAAGTAGGAATTGACTTATTTTTTTTTTTTATATTACTTGTTTTCCATATGCATGAATCTTTTTTTTTTATTTCCATTTTCAGAAAAACTAGACATTTGTTTTTATTATGGTAAGAAATTGCTGACACCTATTTTCTTGCTCTTAGAGTTGTAACTTAATCTTTTAGTCGCCAAATCTGGAAATGGGATATGGAATTAGTCCCCAAATCTGAAAATGGTACAATAAATTAATCGTCAAATCTGGAAAAAGTTATTCCTGGTGATTCTGATCAAGATAAGGGTACAAAATTATAAAATTATTGTATGGTCATTGGTCCCTAACAAGTGTGCAAAATTTTGTATTAATCTGACATTTAAAGGGGATAAAAATTGCATTCAAAGATTCCTTTACATACAAATGAAGCTTATAAAAGCAGGTTAAGAAATGAAATATAACGTGAGGGTTTTGAAGAGTTCAAAACATTAATATTCATTTTATTCTATTATAAATAGTTGAGCCCATTCGATTACAAGTGTCATAACCTAGTATGGTGGTTATGACTCGGCTTGTAATGGAATAGGCTCGGGTTCGAGTCCCGAATAAGACATCGATGTATCTTCGGGAAAAGAAGTCGGACTTTCGCCTGAAATAGATTCCCATCTCGAATGGAAAGCAGCGCACCTCTTCTGTTCTTTGCTAGGATCATCGTTTGTAATAAAAGTCTATATTCTATTGTTATTGTGTTGTATGTTTCTGTTCATCTACCTCTCGTCTTCCGTATGTATCTCAATACGAAACACACTGCCGCAACAACAGAAATCCTTGAAGATTGTACAACAAAAAATATTGGGTGGCCTCGGTAGTCTAGTACTTATGGTCATGAGTTCAGGCCGTAGTGCTATTGAAGACCCGCCGTGTAGAGCTGCTGATATACGTTAAATCTGTTGTGGTACTAACTTCTCCCGTTCGATGGTGTGGTAGTTTTCAGTAGGAAGGTGGTACATATTCAGGTGTCACCCTCGTCACATAACCATGGTTCAAAATTACGAGGTGCTTAGCCAATCCTCTTTGTGTTGTTCTTTAGTGAGAGGTTAATAAATACTCACTTGCAAAAATTATTGGCTAAATATTTCGTAATTTAACACTTGATTTAACTGAAGAGGAATACAATAATTTAGTATCATATTATATACATTACTTTGGAATAAGTGGATTTGGGGACGCTGGTTGGTTTAGTACTACACTAGAAATTGAGCGCGAGCATATTGAAAAATCGAAAACAAATGATTATTTTTTAAAAAATTATTAATTTACTGAAAAAGTAAACAAAAAAATACATCCTGACAAAATAAAAAATAAAATTAACATTTGTAATGATATAATACATTTATAAATGTATCAGTACTGCACAATATGTTTTATAATTAATTTAACAATACTAAGCTAAGAATAAGTTTATTAATAACCCGTGACCCTATGAACTTGTCATTTATAGTATTACCGAAAACAATTAACACTTTTCTTGATAATTTATGCTGTTTATAATTAATCCCTCAACTGCCGATTAAAAGCTACGCGAATCGCTCCTCAATGCCACCATTTTCCACATAGACGAAGATATGTGATGTATTGGGGGAAAGGGGAAGAAAAGGAATAAATAAGGAAAAAATCCTCTGAGATAGGTGAATCTCTCCTAAATACTATCAAGATCCTTTTAATGCATTCCACAAAGCCTTTGGAAAAATTTTATGGATAGCAGTGGACCGAAAAATGGACTTCGGAAAGACGTATATATACGTCTGAGGCAATTAAGGTTCTGGCTGAGTGAGTCGTTTAAATCCACCGCTGGCATTTAAGAAAAAGTCGTTGTATAGTATTGTAGCTTTAATGTCAGTTATTGAGTTCTATACATTGTTATTTGTATGGAGGAGGGCGCGATGAAAATCATGAATGAATATTAGGTGAAAATATTAAAAGATTGAGAAGCACTGTACTACACACATCTCACCTCTGATATTCAGAATCACATGAATATGAGTACATTCTGGTACTCTTAAAAGATACTGAAATAAAATTTTTATCTGTTTGCCTAATACAAATATTATTTCATTAATTGTGTCGAATATTTGCTTTTATAAATAACAAAACGGCCATGCCACATGTTTAAAAATAAAAATATAAGTAAGCAATAACAAATAATTTTCACTTAAAAATGATTTTACTTAGCTCCAATGATTTAGGATGAAAAGAGTTTTTTCTTTAGTGGACACATTACCTCATATTATAGAAGTAAGGGAAGTTTCCGTACCTTGTGTTTAAGTTTAGAATACACGCAAAAAACACACGTAAAGTTTTTCACAAAATTCAAATAAAGGTTTCTGATTCAGTAAAAAAAGCAATATATATATATATATATATATATAGGAACATGTGTGTTCACCTATTTCATCTTTTTGATAGTAGAAACCTCTTTTCCATTTTCTCTTTTTCTCTGTCTCATGAAAGAAGGACGTTCTAAAAAAGTTCCATTTCACCTCCCGACCAATTTTGAATCCGATACCATGAATTAAATGGTCCTGAAGGAAGAAAGATTCAAATTCAAAGGAGAAAATATTCCAAATTTCTTTTTAAAAGAAGTAGAAAAGAGTTCGTGCGTTCTTTCTACCCTAGGCAGATCGTGATTTGATTTTTGTATCTATCTGGAAACACCGAGAAACCGATCTTTGCATGTGTATCGAAACATATTTCCTTTTCCGTATAATAGATCGAAAATATGGCGTATCTCTGCTCAAAGCTATCCAGTTTCGGTCTGTTTTTGACGTAAATGTTTTAGACCTGAAAAGGAAAAAAATAAAACTTATTAAATATTTTGGTTACGGAAAAATTCTCTTCATCTTGGTGGAATAATAATTTGATCATTAGTTGGATATGATTTCTAGAAGAAAAATAAGTCAGATTAAACTTTTTTTTAAACATTAATCAACATTATATATCAAGAAATCTCAGCATTAAAGAATATGACCCCGGACAATATTTTCAAACTTAATAGTACTTGAATGATACTAAATATACATATGTTACCGTTAATATATAGGTTGCATTGTGTAATTCAGTTATTTCATAGAATAACTAGGTATTTCATGAAATAACTAAATTCAGTTAAAGTATATAATAGAGGAAAAATTTCATACTTTATCTAGTTATTTTAGGAAATAACTTATTATAGACCGTTAAAAAGTGAAAAATAAACAATTTCAAATTTATTTTATAAATTAATTGATCATAAAAAGCTAAAACCTCTTAAAAATGCATTTTATCGCTATTGCGGGTGATTAATTGATAAATAAATAAGTAATATAAAAAAAATTAAGTTAATTCCTACTAAGATCAACAAAGAAAATTTTTATTTTAGCTACTTTTTATTAAATAGTTACAATTAATATAAATATGTATATACATAAGACAGAGTCACAACATTAAGTGATAATTCATTTTTATTAGTTATCATTAAAGTATCGCATTGTCATCCAAAACAATCGTGTCTATAAAATTTCAGTTCAACTGAATGCTTTAAAACGTGAGAAAAAAACCTTTTCACACAAGTTTTGACACAAGTCGCCAAAAAGGTCGCTAAGTCTCCAAAGTGGCTGTAGTATTTGTAATTCTTTAAATAATTAGTTTTAATTAATTAATTTTATTAATTATAATTAAATTACTGTATTGTCATCCAAAATAATAATGTATGTAAAATTTCAGCTCAATTGAGCATTTTAAAATGTATTTCATTAACGATTGAAAATTCCACCAGGATATAAATAAATATGTGGAGCAGTGTTTCTCAAAATTTCACTACTGGTGATCTAATTTTCAATCATAATTTTTATATCGCGCCCCCCTTCCCTTACACAAAAATAATGCGCTTTGTCACTAAGGCTATCAAACGATCTTAATTATAAACCGTACAAATTCAGAAGAAAGTATTAAATTTTGTATTTCTTACTTTTAAGTAATATATATTTGAAGCAAATTACTTTTAAGTAATACGATAATTATCATGTTATTTTTCGTATCTATAATTTTTAAATTGGAACAAAATAGCAATAATTGGATAGCAAAATAATATTTATTTAAAGATTTATTTCTTCCATCATCCATTTCTAAAAGTTTAAATGTCATTCGAAAAATAGTCTTGTCTATGTTGCTATCTTATCATATCCGTCCCAATTAGCAATCTCGCGAATTTCTGCTTGAGTCTGTGCAAACTATCCGACATCTGCACAAAACGTGTAATTGCAAATGTTGGTATTTTTTACCTTTGCATATCTAGCTTATTCCCCAGGAGCTGGTATCACTTTTTAGTGCGACACCGTATAATAGGCGATACCAATTGCCGCATGTAATTTTGATGTCCAGTTTCCTCTTCAGAGGGAGGTACCTGAGCTCTGACGATGCAAAATTTAATTTAAGAATTTCTTTTAAGAATTTTGGCAGCCAAGCCAAACGGGCACTTCAAGGGATTTTTTACATGCCGAATATTCATACGACATGGCCTGTCGATTTTCTGCATCATGACAATCCACCTACATGGGCTGAGGTCGAACCCGCAAACTTAGGGTGCAGATGGCCAGCGCCAAACCAACTACGCCACCCAGTCGGCACTTGCGGAATTGTAAGGAGAGTAAAACCAAGACCACGGCAATGAATACAAAAATGTAAAATGATTTTTTTAAATGAACGCTCATATTATAAATAGATTTAAACGAACTGTGTGTGTGTGTGTGTGTGCAATTGTAATCCTCACAAATTAGCATTTATTATTAATGTTAAATAATGAAATAGAAGGTAAAAAATTCCGATAAAGAATAATTGTGTTATTTTTAATATTTAAAACGAGAAGACTTCAAAATGTTTTAACCCGGGAGCAGACGCGCATTCGATACTAATGGTAATAGTCGCGCGGGGTGACGGAGTCACCCCGAAGATTTTGTACAATTATTTTTATTGTGCACAATAAATATCACAATTCCAGTCAATAATTTAGCGAAGAGAAAGTATACTTACCTACTTTCTACCTTTCTTCATTGATAATTTGAGAAAAATTCCAATAGAACCGAATTAAAATGTTTCTAAGGTACGCAACATTAATAAAGGACACAAATCACAGAAACTTTTCACGAACGTTACAGGAATGATATCTGCAAGCAAAACTGTCATATTTTGCTCAAATTTTTGTACCCCGCGCGAACGCTCCCGGGTTAAATGTTGAATCAATGTAAAACTATGAATGTTAAGTTCTAAAAATGAATTATATATAACGTTTTTCACACACACACACACATCATGCTCTATATGTTTCAGAATACTCATAAAAATAAATATTGGCCAAATAATCCTTTAAAGTGTTTTCTTTGCTTTTCGAAATGTCATATAACCCTTTCGTATAGGCTCATTATTTACAACTTCCCTAAATGAAAAATAAGGACATAAAAAAGGAACGAACTAACCATATCAGTAAGTTCGAAGGTCAAACAGATGAATTTTTTTATCTTCCTAGAATGTTTTTCTGGGTCTGGGTTATGTCTTTTCTCTGAAATAGTATTTTAGATTTAAAAAGAGAGAAAACCCAGTAAAAAAAAACTCTCATCGTGGGATTACAGCAAATCAAACAAAATGTGATGTTTTTTTTATTTATTTATAGGATCAGATAGCTAATGTATGTATCGAAATGAAAGCTTTTATGTTTGATGAAGTAATACTAATAAATTCTATCATTGTAAATGTGTATTTTTTATTATGTCAGAAAGTATTTTCTTTTTCATTACAGTAAATTAATTTTTTTTAATCTTTTATTTTCGATACGCTCGCGGCCCCCTTGTAGGGTTATCGCGCCCCCCAGGGGTCGCGCCCTACACTTTGAGAAACACTGATGTAGAGAGTGTGAGCTAATAGTAGGAATTGAAAAAGAAAAGCAGATGGTATAATTGCTCATATTTCTAACATTGTTAAACAAAAAGAGAAAATAAAAGAATGTGTTTTGCATATGTTACTGACACAATTAACTTTTCTACTCCTTGAACTTCAAGGATATCATAACGTTGGAGTAACCAATAATCACGTGGTACTTTTTTCTGTGTTGTATTAACAATTTTTACGTCTGCTATCAAAATTAACAACTGTTCACTTCCTGCAGAAGTCACATTGCTTGAAAACAGGTTGGAAAATATTTGTTAATAATCTCATATGTAAATCGTTAACATAAATACACCATCTAAATTCTACGTTTAAAAGCAACGTAATGAAGGGTATACGCACACACGTCATTGTAAAGCAGCTATAAGTGGATCAAAACTGACTAAAAGTAGCTACAATCGGTTCAAAGAATTTTCGAGTGCAGTATTTCATACTTTAACGGTCCACCAATCGTTATTCAATAGAATACCTAGTTAAATTGCAGAATTCAGTAATTTTCGATACTTTAACGGTCTTGTCTAGTTATTTCATGAAATAGCTAGTTATTCTATGAAATAACGGATTTATAACTTCAACGGTAACTTTTATGCAGTTGTCGCACCCTTCCAAAACACTGCGAACGATTCAAGTGTAAAGATCTGATAAATTCTATTCATCGAAATAAATATTATTATATCTAACTAGGGAGTAGCCCCTGTACCCACATTTTACAAATTATACAACTGTTCATACTCACTGATTAAATTGTAAAGCTTTAATTTACTAATTTACATGTGTTATGTAGTTTTTATTTATTATATATATATATATATATATATATATAGTAGGCAGGAAAAAATAAATTTCAAGTCTTCATCTCCACATATTAATTTGTATTTCTCTTGCTCACTTACAGTGCCTTTTTAAAAACAATGTTCATAATCACCTTTTCCTTTAAATTGCACTGAATATTTTTTCCGTCTTTGCTTCTGCATCTTGACAGATGCCCATACAATTGTCCATTTGTAAATCCTTCTATGTTATACATAAGGCAATTTTTTCAATACTCTGCCCCTATTATTTATTAATAGTCATGGCAAATGCCGATCATTCATAATCGGCTGTCAAATTCGCAATACATTGTCTCTTATAACTATTTTTGCACATTCAGGCAAAGCCTCACCATCATCATAAATGTAAATTTGTTCAAAGTGTGGTTATGTTTAGTAAATTTATTACAACTTCAAGAACAACTTTTTTACATATAGAGGGAGAGATACTACCCATTCCCCACCTTCTTCGCTGGGGTTTTCATAATGTATGAATGTAGAAACTGCATTTAAGTTATTGATATACAAGTCTTAACACTAAGCTTACTTATGTATTGTAAAAACGCATAATTATTTTCATCACCTCTTAATTTAAAAAAGGACTTGAATTTCTAAAAGTGAAATTTTTATTTTTTATGCCCTCTTAGCTCCTCATGGAAATCTAATTCCGTAGAACCCGAACTTAACAGATCTCAACTCATTATGAGAAGCATGCTCACCAAATTTCAAGTTTGTAGGTCTAATATTTCAAAAATGAGAATTTTTTTTTTTTATCTTTTCGCCTCCACCTTGTCCTTGTACCCTGCAAATCTTCCTCCGGTGTCGATTTTACAAAAATCAATTCTAAGTGAATCTCTGAACAGATAGACCAATCATACCGAATTTCAAGTCCATGCGTCTAATAGAGTTAAAAAGCACTCAGAAATGTGTTGTTACTTATGCCGAGATCTACAGTAACATCAGATCAAGGTTCACGAAATTCATCGTTGTGAAGGGCTAGATTTTTACGCCTGTCGTTAGCCTTACCTTTGAGCCCCATGGAGGTGGCAGTACGATTTTGCTGGGTTCCGCCCCAATTTTGAAGGATAGCACCCTGGGGGTGGTCATGGGCATCCTACCTCTCTTCCCTTCTCACCAACCTCACGAAAGGACTTGCGGCTCGACGGCTATTTAGAGTACCCCCATGCCGTGAAGGCAATATACATTTACAAACATTCATGCCTTCTCCGGGATTTGAACCCAAGCCTTATGGCACCACAGTCAGTGTCACTAATCACTATACCAGATGGGTGGCAACTCAGGAATGTTAATGTATAAAGCCTCTTAATCCTTCTCAGCCCCTCTTCAGAGTCAATTTCAGCAAAACCCGTTTTCAGTGGATCTACCTAACAAAAGAAACATGCTCACCAAAATTCCTATCTAGCAATAGTTCTAGTTCAAATAGTTTGTGAGATTTTGGGCTGAGTGTACTTTTTTCTTTACTTATATAAATCCTGAATAAACTGATATTTATTTTAACAAAAAATGCATTATCTTCATTTTACATCCGAAAATTTAAAACGAGACTAGATTCAAATAGAACTGCGAGTGTTATATGTTATGTTGTATTATATTACTTCTTGTGTAACATCAAGCGCTTTTTTTATTAAGAGAGCAAAATGGCGAGATACTAAAATTTTTCATTTTTATATCTCATTTTATATTAAACAAGTAATATAAAAAAATATTAAGTCAATTCTTACTTAGACCAACAAAGAAAAATTTTATTTTAGCTACTTTTTATTAAAATATTGCAATTAATATGAATATGTATATACAAGTATATATGACAGAATCACAACATTAAGTGGTAATTAATTTTTATTAATTATTATTATTAAAGTATCGTATTCTCATCCAAACCAATCGTGTATATAAAATTTCAGTTCAACTGAATGCTTTACAACGTGAAAAAAATTTTTTTTGAAGTTTTCACACGAGTCTCTAAAATGGTCGTTAAAACGCCACGTGGCTGTATTTGTAATTCGTTAAATAATTAGTTTAAATCAATTAATTTTTACTAATTATAATTACGTTATTGTATTGTCATCCAAAATGATCATGTACATAAAATTTTAGCTCAATTGAGCGCTTTAAAATATATTTTATTACCGATTGAAAATTCCACCAAGATAAATAAACAAGTAAAGAAATATATAGAGATTGTGAGCTAATAGTAGGAATTGAAAAATATATCTGATCTTTATAAAATGAAGCTCAAATATTTTTTAACATGCACGTTTAGATTAGGCACATTTTTTTTTTTTTTTTGCAAAAAATATTGATAGCATTTGAGTTTTTTCTCATTTGGCTCCATTATGTTTAATTGTTACTCAACATTTGATAATAGTGTCTTAGAAATGTATCATTAATAAAGGAGTAAAAAAAGATTTAACCTTTCAACTCAGATTAACTTTTTTTCGATGAAAAAATACTCGAAGTACTTTTTTAGTTGTGAAAATTTTTATTTAATGGGCAGGGTAATTTAAAAAACAATGTATATATACAAAACTTTTTACAAATTATTTTAATAGTCATTTTAGGAAAAATAAATGTTACAAAATTGAAATGCCAATGAAATGCATCCGAATAGGTTGAAAAGGTATTTTTTAGGAGTTAGGACTATAAGGAAAAAAAGAAATTTAAGTATCGAGGTTGAAGAAAGAATAACATATAAATCTGGAGAATCTTAAAAGAGGTTTTTCTAATATTTACTTTATCTAACTTATATAAACATTTTTAAATGTGTTTTTTGAAGAATAAAATTATCAAGTGATATTTTGTGAATGAAAAATGGGATATCTCCAAAACAATATGATAAAATTCAAGGAATCGTGTAACACTTGTACAATAAACCCTTTAGAGTGCAGCAAACCACAGGTTTTTAGATAATTATATACAATCATATCTTTTACAGACATTTTAAGCTTAGAACGCAAAGCAATTTTGACGAAAAATCATTAACGTGTAATTCGAAGGCTTTTATAAAAGATTTATTTCTCAAAATATATTTTATCCTGCAGTTTGTGATACTTCAGAAGGATCAAGAAGTATGTCAATGAAATTAAAACTACTCTGTGTCCAACGTATTTTTATTTCTGCTGTTTTTTTAACATTAAATTTTTTTTTTGCTAAAATTTTATAAAAATAATATATTTTTTCAAAAGCAAGGGGTGAAATTTGTTATTTATTTAATATTCATACTTTTTTTAAGTCTCTTGTCTTCTTTAAAACAATAAAATTCTTTAGAAAATCAATCTTTGAAAAGTTTGTCTTAAAGCCTAGTCGGATGCCTTAAGATTCTTAACAGAAAAAGTCCCTGAATAACTAAAAATTAGTCTGATTTAAAGAGCCTCTATTCATATTGCATGACGGACAACACAATTTATAGAATTTTTACAACAAAATATTTTATAACATATTTTATCCTTTTATATATTTTGTACCCTGAAATATAAAGTCGGAATATAACACAACAACAACCAGAGAGTTAATAATCATTCTAACTTAAATCAATCTTTTAATTGGTTGTGAATGGATTATTTGCTTATTAACGTCACATATTTCAAAGCAACACAAAAGCTATTGATTATCTATGGAAATCGCACATAAATATTCACTAAGAACTTATAGTGACTGATTCGTTTTTCTATAACATTATATTATTTCTTTTAAATTATATTTCTTAAGTTTCTTACTTATTTGTTTCAGATATAAAAACGGAATGCTATGGAGATTTTATTATTTTAAGTAAACAATAGATTTCGTTATTTTTTCCCCAAGATTTCTTCCAAGATTGTTAAACAAGCATTAAAGTATTTCTGTGCTTAAAAATTTTAATTTTAGTTTAGGTTTATGTATCCGAAATAAAAATTCAGAGTATTATGCTAGCTTAACACTAATTTTGAATGATTATTGATATTAAGAGAGAAAGAATTTAAAGAAAAAACACATACAAGTAGGAAAATTATTTTTATTAAGCTAAATTGTATGCTTCTAAAAGACATCCAATTTCAGAAATAACATAAAAGTAGGTCTAGTTTTGAGGTAACTTTTATAATTTGACAATTGAAAAAAGCAAGGTGCACAATTTCTAATTGTATGATTGTGAGAATAATCTTATGTTTAAAGTATCATTTTACCAATTTAAATCCACACTGTGTTCTTTAAGAAACAGTGCAATTCTCCCGCTACGCCATTGAGGTATCCGAATACCCTAAAATTGTGAATTTTGCCAAAAATTGACAAATGGTTTAATGATTTTATTTTATACGCTATTTTATTAGCTTGATAAAAATACCAAGTTTAATATTTTCCATTCACTAGAACAAAAACTAAGTGTTTTAGTAAAGAAAGATAACACTACTTTAAGCAAGATGGCATAACTTAAAAAATGCGCTTTACACCAAATGTGTGTGCGTGTGTGTGTTTTTTTTTTGAAAATAATCAAATGGGGATAGCGAATGTTCAAAAAGTTTCGAAAATACAGTTGGACCTCTATATAACGAAGTCGCTAAATCCTGAAAAAAAAGTTCTTTATATAGAAAATTCGTTACATAGTAGATCATCTTTCAATTTTCTTTAGAAACCCTTGAAAACAAGTTTTGAATTCATAAACACTGCATGTTAAAAAAAAGTAATTATTCACACCTTTTTGTAAATTAATTCATATTTATTTTACGTATCTTGCCCATAAAAAAGAAGAAAACTGTAAGGGAAGTTTCTTGACGCCTTTACACTTCCTAAAGAATTAAATTTTTTTCTTTGATGCTCAAGCACTTACGTTTTCACATTTTCGAGATGCAAGAAACAAAATTACCAGTACGACTCATAAACACTACAAATGAATGGAAACTAGTACAAGGACTAGGGGACACGAGACAATTCTACCGAGAGGAAGAGGGGATATTGAAGATGTTTCCTGTGAACTGGACAATAGGGGTTAAGGAATGCACTTCTTGGATGAAACGCTCAGAATTCTACTGCTCTAGGCAAGTTGGGCACTTAATAAAACCTGTTCAAGATTTATGACGACGATAAAATGTGTTTAAATAGAGAATAACTTGAAATGTTCAGAAATAATTTTGAACAGAGAGGGTGAAAAAAAAATCACAAAAAAAAAAAAAGTTTGTAATATAGAAAATACATTTCGCTATTGGGAGGTTATTTTAAGAAGAAAATCGTGAAATTTTCTTGGTTCCAGGAAAAAGTTCGCTACATAGAAAAATTCGCAATGTAGAGGTTCGTAATATGGAGGTTCGACTGTAATTAACTGAAATTTTTATATATGTTCTCTGTAGTAGTAGAAGTGTTTTAACCTTCAGATTTATCAATCACTGTTTTATTACAAAATTTACTGTTCTTTATGTGAATATAATCACTATTTTTTAAATAATTTCGTATAATAACTAAGAGAAAGTGCTCTAGTTTTTTGTAAAAATTAAAATATCTCTTGTCTTAAGGTATCCGACTACGTTCGAACCGTGATTATGCAAAAGCGTATAAATAGATAATATTTATGATATTTAGTGTCACTTAGATTAGAAAACGTATATAAAATTGTTTTAAGAATAGTATTACAATAAAAAATTATTTAAGTACAATATTTTGACAAAAAATGAACATAGAATGACCCATTTTCAAAATATTCTCCTTTTTTGAAAAATATAGTTTTGCCTGTATATAGCTCAGACCTCTGTTCAGAGGCTCAACTAGAATTTTTGAAATATATAACTTAGAAGTGGGCTTAGCCGTGTCTTACGACAACAAAGGGGAGCAATTTCAAGAAAATAACACCGATAATTTTTTCAATAGGTTGTAACTCTGAAAATAAAGTGAATTTTTCAAAAATGAGGAGCCTCTGTTCAGAGGTCTGAGCTATATACAGGCAAAATATTATTATAATAGAAGCTCTTTTCACGAAAGGAGAACATTTTGAATAAAGGTTTTTCTAACTTAATTTTTTGCCGAAATATTGTATTTAAATAATTGTTTTTGTTAAAATGTCCTTAAAACAAATTTATACATGTAGTCTAATCTAAGTGAGACTAAATATCATGAAAATGATCCATTTATGCGTTTTTTTAAAATCACGGTTCCGAACGTAGTCAGGTACCTTAATGTCATTTGAAAAATGAATAGCAAAGAAATACATTAAAATTGAAACACTGAAAAAAATTTCCATAAAATTTTTGTACAGAATGGGCCCCGTTTATGTAATTTTTTGTCAATTTTTACCAATTTTCCCCCCCATTTTAGCAATGATAATTCCGTTTTCTCTTCTTAATTTTAGCATATTTTTGTAGAATGTATAGTGGATGGACTCTCTTATCTATCAATATACGAAAGTAAGAAGGAAGATTATATAGCCGTAGTTAGAACAAGTACAATCCATTAATAAATCTCAACAATCCAAGTTAGGAAATGCACCTTTGAATAAATATGGGAGCAAAAGAGCGAAGTAGACGAGATAATTAATATTTTAATTATAAATTGAATCACTTATTCTTGTAATGTCTTGACCATACACGTTCCAACTAATCGAAATTTCGTTCGAAGTTAATCTCTGTCTCTCTCTCTATATATATATATATATATATACTTTTCAAGCCGACACTATTTCAATTTAATTATCTAATTGACCAATTCGTTAATATTCAATTTTAAATATTAAGCAAATAATCTACGAATCACCCTCAAATAGCTTTCAATTACTTTACTTTAATCACTGATTTCTATCATCTAGCTCCTATCCTCTCTCTGTCTCGAACCTTGAGCATTAACCTGAAAGTTAATGCTTAAATATAAGCCTTGAGTCACATCTTCTTAGGAAGAAAGTTTTCAATAGAATAATATTTCAAAATGTAAGGCATTAGCCAGTGGGTGATGCCTTACTTCTAAGTTATCCTCGTGACCTAGGGGTGTGGGAGTGAATGAAGAATCAGGCGTTGCCATAATCATAATATCTCTTTATTAAGATCTTAACTTAAACACTATACAGTGATAATATTTATATTTTAACTTAGAGGATCTGAGATGAAGAAACACACAATACGTATTACCAAATAAGCGCGATCCTGACCACTATAATTACTTTACCGCATACTCCTAACCTCTGTTTATACACAGTTCATAATATTTAGTAGAACGGTCCTACCTCTATATCCTAGGTAGCAGCAACACTCTAGAATCCTCAATGTCGTTTCTTTATCTCGCGTGGAATGGTATCCACCTTGACTTGAACTCTGGAACTTACTTCTCTTACTTACTCTTACTTCAGCTTACGCGTTTAAACTCATGCTTGCATAATCACTTCCGAAAAGGCCACCTCGCTTACGCTAAACTTCTTCTATTTAAAAGGTTCCTAATTTGCATAATCACGCTTCGCTTCTAGATTTGGTTGGAAAGAATTTGCCTTTTTCGGACCCAAAGAACCCAAGATGTTAATTAATAGAAAGCGCGATGAGCCCGTCACAAAAATACAGTTTTTTCCTAAGAGGATTAGTATTAGGTTCGCGAATAGACATATTACAAATGTACCAAATAAATCTACCTCCCCCCCCCAAAAAAAAATTCCCCGTATCTCCGTTTACTTAATAAAAAGTTATCGCAAGTAGACGGATACCTTAATTTCATGCAGATAACAAATTTCGCATGCTTCATAAAAAAGAACAAAAAACGATGAAACATCTGTACTTATAGCATAACATCACTATTAATTAACACTTCAACATCAGGAAGATCATTTGACTCACTTTAATGTTGGTAACAATCAACCTTACAGTTTTATTCGCTCAAAATATTACCCATTCCAAAGTTTCATCCGCTAAGAACAACACTCCGCAGGAATTTACACCATGGTGGCGACATTTGAAAATGGCCACATCTCTGAAGTTAGTCTATCCATGACGCCGCGGAAATCATCGAATTTCTTCGTCTGGGATTTGCTGAAATAGGACCATCAATTCGTTTGGAATGTTTCTCCAGGGAATTACGCTTAAATTAATTCTACTGGGACTTGAGTTAAGGTATTTAATGCGCTAAACAGAGAAACAGTTATTTGACTTGCAAGTTTCTAGTTGAGCACAATTTGAGTGAGGTTACGTGATGCATATAAAACCCACAATATAAATTCTTTTACTCAGCTTTATATTGTTTAAAAAGTCTTGTTTTTTAACTAGAGATTATTTTCATGATTAAATTTAAATTCAAAGTTGGATTCTATGAAAGATGTAAATTACGAAATAAAGTTTACTGATAAAAACATGTTTAACGGGGCTTCCACGCTCATGTTATTTCTGGATTATGGAGATAAAAAAATGTAATTTTTTTAATACTTATTTTCAAATATATACATACTTTTTTAAACATAATAGTAACATTCACATAGAAAATTTCCTAAAAATTAATGTAAGAAAAATCTATTTTTATAAATGAGTTATTTACCTATAAAGTGTGCTTTCTGTATGGCAGAAATGATCAGAATTTGGAATAAATTCACACTAATTATAAAAATAAAGTGTAGAAAACTTAGTTTTAATCTTCAATTACAAATTCTATTTACATTTTTTGCCTTTAACCTGGCATCACTCGCGTGAAAAAAAAAGGCCGAAAGCTCTCTGGCAGAATATCTCATACCCAAGGGTGTTAGCATTCGGTTTTTAACGTAAAATTTGTATACAGAAGTTAATAAGGGAAAAAAGTAGGAAATACAATATGTTTATTACATTTTTCACACTTAAATTTAGTTTTTCTGTTCTTTTTACAAGGGCATTCAGTACATTGTTTATACACTCCTTTAATCTCGTCGTGAGTGAGTGCGATGTTTTCACTGGATATGAATTTTTTTTAAATCTGCGTCTTTTGAAAGCTAAACATATAGGAATAAACTAAATTTAAAAATTTTGGAATTTCTTTTTTATTTTCTCTTATTGTTCCAGCAATAGTTTTTTTTTTTCAAAAGTTCATCTGAAAGTGGATAAGATATGTACCAGTTGTCTCCTTTAAAATTACGTTCTTCCCAAATGTTTTTGTGTCTCTACACATAAAACATTTATTTCCAACAGTGGATCCTCTTAAAAATCTAGACCGATTTCAGTGGAGGAATTATACTTGCTGTTATACTTCTTCATCATTTGATTCTTCCTCATCATAACCATGAAGAGAATTTCTTCATCCGAAAATACTGTTGAACTCTATCTTTTAAACAGTGTATCTATTAAATTTCTTAAATATCACATTTCTTCATCATACCTACAATAATACGCCATAGCATAAGTAAGATTTAAAACGTGCTGATGCATTCAGAGCTGTAATGGTGATTCACGCGCAGGTATGGCATACCCGAAGAGGCGATATCCAAAAATTTTTATTTAGAAACTCACCTAAAAGCAAAGGACCCTCAAAGGACATGACCTCAAAGTCGGCAACACTATAAATTATCCATTTTCCAAAAAAGGTTTAGAAGGAGCGTTGGAAAAAGTTAGACGGTGGGTTTGACATACCCTGCGTGAGAAGTACCGGGTTAAATAAATGACTATGAAATTATTAATCAAAATTTGATAGTGTATAATAAATTCGAAAACACGGTACTGCACATAACCCAACATCGCGTTCTGGAGAGAAGAATCTTGTTTCTCTTCTTATCTTCTTCCCTTTACTGTCTCTCTTTCAGCAGCAAATAATACACTGTCATGCATGCAGTCATCAAAGGGTCCTTCAGACAAGCATGAAGGGGAGTGTTCAGCAGAAGAACGTCCTCTTTTTGCAGAAAATTCTAGCGAGTGGTGATTTTCATTTATTCTAAACTATAAAAGGCACATGTGAAATAATGTGTACGCTATAAAGATGTTCTTTTTTTTGTAGTAGTAATAGGAAAAAAATAGTAATAGGAAAAAAATATGTCAACACACAGGGTTTAATCATTTTGGAAAAATTGCACATTCGTAATTAAGATGCACAAACAAATTTATAACATTAGAGTTATAGTTAATATTAATCAGGACACACACACATAGAACCGGAAGCTGAAAACTAGAAAAAAATCATTATTTTGATCAGAAAGAAAACCGGAACTGAACCGAAAAAAATATCAGTTTATTTCAGTTATCATCACATTACATGTCAACCATATAATTAATTTTTTTTTCTGATAAAATTATATTTTTAGTAAAAATAAGAATATGCATAAAGTAAAATTATTCCTTCCTAACTGAACCGAAGACCGTTATTTTTAGTGGAACGAAAACCGTAACTGAACCGATATGTCTTTTTTTTAGTTGAACCTAATCGAAAAAATTTACGATTCAAAGCCCTGATATTAACTGAGGTTATTACATATATAGTCTATGATTTTTCTTTTATGTATAAATGAATATCTTAAATCCACTAAAATTTTTCTTATGATATTTTATAGAGCTTTGAATATTGGTTTTTAGAAATAAATTTGAACTGAATGTCTTATATTGAACCCAAGTGCATATCAAAGAAAGGACATACAATAGTTAATAGTAATTAATACCGTATTAGAGAGATTTGCGAACGCAGATTTTAATTTGAGAAAATAAAGCTTTCCAATTCAAAGAAATGCATGCAATTTGATTTATTAGTAAGGGAGAAAAAATGCTTTAATATTCTAAAAAGTAAATTTTTTTTTCTTTTTAAATGGACCGAAACTTCTCATAAAGTTGATATAAATATCTTCGAGTGGGAAACGTAATAAGCCTTATATATTTTCAACAAAAATTTTTTTTTTCACGAAGAGAGAAACCCTTTGCACTCTTACTTGACTCTTCAGGGAAAAAGAAAGTACTTAAAACTTCCATTTCACCTCTCTATCTTACTTTTGACGTCACCAATTAAATGGTCTGAAAGAAATAGTTCAATTTCATTGGAGGAAGAACTTCTTTCTTTTTTCTTTTAACTCTGAGAAAAAGGAATAGAAAATTTATTTTCTTTTATCCATCAGAGATGGTTCTATTTTTGTCCGTATCTTTGTGCCTTTTCAAGCGCCATTTTTCCAGTTTAAATAATAATTCAAAAAAATGGCGTGCTCATAAATATATCGTCTGTCCCATTTTTCCTTCCTTTGGTTGGTGTTTTGCCGAAATAACTTATTTTGTTTGCTTCTGTTAGTCAACTTGGTGTATCGTGAGTCCAAAGATCATTTTACGATGGAAAAAAAAAAGGGGGGGGGGATAGATATTCAAAGAAAATTCTCATTTTTTTTAAAAATAAAATTTTTTTTTCGACGAGGAAGATATTTATTTCAGTAATAAGATTTATAGGGTTTATTAGGGAAATATAATAATACTATTTTCAATCATGTATAATAAAGAATTCTAAGGAAAAGAATGATGTATAATTATGGGAAAATCCGTAATATAACTCTTAGTGGGTGTAAAACATAAATAGTTAATTCAAAATATTAATGAATAAACCTCTATCACAAAATTTATAATACAGGATTTATTTCACATTACAAAATAACAATGATAAGTAATTACAGATACATTCAAAAACTTACATTGGCAAAAAGACATTAAAAGGTTTTTTAAAATCTTTTTAGTGTTTATATGATAATATATGTACATTATATTTTTATGGCAATGAAGAGCAATAGTATAGGATATACAAAAAATAGAGACTATACGAGTATTTAGATAATGCATTATGATTAGTTGAAACACCACATTCATGAAATCAATTACATACATCAGTGCTTTTCAAACTTTCAATATTTGCGATCGAATTTCCAATCGTAATTTTCATCGCCCCCCCTTACAATAACAAATTATTGAATCCAATAATAATATACTTTGAAGTTAAAGCTACAATATGGACTTGATTATAAATGGTACAAATTATCACACACACATACACAGGATAAGTATTAAACTTTGTATAAGGAGTTAGAGTCGGCTGGGTGAGCATTTGGTTTGTCGCTGGTGTTGTATGTACGCCTAAGGTTGCGGGTTCGACCCTAGCCCGTGTCAGTGAATTTTCATGATGTAGAAAATCGATAGCGGACATGTCGCATCATTATGCTTTTCATGATGTAGAAAATCGATAGCGGACATGTCGCATCATTATGCTGCATGTAAAACATCCCTTGAGTACCTATTTGGCTTAGGTGCTATCGGCAAAATTAAAATTCTGAGTACGCTTTCGCATCACCTGATCTCAGGTGTGGAGGAAACTGGGCATCAAAATTACTTGCGGCAATTGGTAACGCCTATATGGTGGCGCACTAAAAAGAGATACCAGCTTCTGGGAAGTGTACTAGGTCTGCTAAGGTAAGATACCACACACACACAATCTACAGCCCATTAGAAATTTAAAAAAAAAAACTTTTAAGGTAGAATTTTTAAGTAAGTTACTTTTCAATAGGATAAATAATATGTTTGTAGAAATTGTTAAATTGGAACAGAGTGCAAAATAATTTTTAATTAAATTAAATATTTATTTCCTCTCAATCACATCCCTTTTCTATCCTTTTCAAATGCATCCGGAATTTCTGCGGTGGCTGCTTTGAAAACTAAATATAGATCTCAGTTAAATATTCGATTCTAATACTAAACCTTCCTTTTAAAAACTCATGGGAGAGTCACTAGTAATTATAAAAATGGTTCTTAATTTAGTACTGATAATTATCAAGTACATGTGCATTCCAAATACATTTATAAGTACATTATATCAGTGTAATTATGTGTTTTATTTCTTATTATGTCAGAATGTATATTTTATTTTGCTTCCTATTAATTAATAATTTTAAAAAAATCATCTTTTATTTTCGACTTTTCGATATGCTCGTGCCCTCCACTTAGGGTCATTTCCCCTAGGGGGTGTTTTCCACAGTTTGAGAACCACTGTTACATACACTTTATTACATAACAATTAATATAATTTTTTTAAAGTCAATTCCTATTTAGGTCAACGAAGAAAAAATTGTGAGCTAAGAGTAGGAATTGAAAAACAAATTGAGCTTTTCATAACTGGTAGTTGGATAATCAATGTATACTGTCTAGATCTTTTGCCTCTCGTCATTCAGAACAAATTTAATTTTTTTCTCACATATAAAACTATAATTAATTAATTAAATTTAATTATTGAATTAATATTTGAAAAAAAACTATTAACATAGAGTGTCAACAACTATATGTTTTAAAAATGTATTTGAACTTGTTTGGATGAATAGAAAATATTTT
>BMAV01012438.1:0-84218 GCA_019973955.1 Trichonephila inaurata madagascariensis | reverse complement strand
AACCTTATTTTCTATTATCCTTTCTACAATTATTTATAAATAACAATATCTCCTTTTAAATCTTTTGTGTGATTTCCTTCAAATATTATATTAATTTAATTATGAATTATTTAAATATCAAAAATTATTTTATTAATTGAAATACATATAGATTCCCCTAAAACGTTTTCAAGGATAAGCAAAATTTATTTTTTTCTGTAATATACGTTACAAATACTTTATAACAAAATTATTATTATTTATTTATTGCTTATGTGTGTCTTTTAATAGTATATATTTAGTATATATTAGTGCGTTTTTCATAGTTTACTATATATATTTAACAAATTTTTCGCAAAAAATCTATTAAAAGGGAGGTTTTAGAACTGATATGATGGAAATTTATTATTGCATTTGTCATTATTGCATTAAATACTTCAAATTTCACTCCCCACATTGACTTGGTGTGAAAATTTGTGGAGAAAAGTGTTTATTTCATCGCTAGTGAGTGAGTGAATATTGAAGTCGCACTATTCAGTTACATGAGGGCTTTTGGCGACGGTTTGAGTTTGAGTGAATATTAACGTCGCACTGTGTTCAGCTACACGAGGGCTTTTGGCGACGGACCACGTAATTTTGAACCATGATCAAGGTACGAGGACGGCACCTGAGCTGGCACCTACCTCTCCTAACTTCCACACCATACCAATGGGAGGACGTTTGAGCCCAGGAAGATTTAGCATGCATCGAGCCCCTCTGCATGGTGTGACTTCAGTGATATTAGGCTCGATGACACACTTTGGGCACGGGTCCATTACCTTGAGCGGCCGTGGTAGCCGAGTGGTATAGGTATCGGACCGTGGCTTGCCTTGTCACGAGTTCGAGCCCAGTACCACTAAAGACCCGCCGTGTAGGGCAGCGATGCACGTTAAATCTGTCGAGAGCTGAAACGTCCTCCCATTGGTGTGGTGTGGTAGTTAGGAGAGGGGGTGCCAGCTCAGGTGTCGTCCACGTCACTTGACCATGGTTCAAAATTACGTGGTCCGTCGCCAAAAGCCCTCGTGTTGCTGAACAGTGCGACGTTAATATTCAATCAATCAATCAACCGTTACCTTTAACACTAGGCTACTGCATCTACCATGTGACCGTGAATCAAGTCTATTATTATGGTGATTCTTACCGTATGTTCTCAGAATTTTCCTTATTTTTCTCAAATGCGAAATTCAACATTTATTTGTGTATTTTTTGTAATATTTTGGTGAATTTTTAATTTTCTGTGTAATTTTCAACAAGAAAAAATTTAAGCGAATGAATCTTTAATCTCACAACTGGATGAATCCCTTCAAAAAAAATATCGATGATTTGTAATAAACGCTGAAAATCTTTAAATGTGTTCAACCATGAGATGAGTTCAAAAAACCCCCAAAAAATCTTTTCTTCATAAATTGCTTTCTTAACGTGTCTCTAGAAAACGGTGGTAAAGGGATTTTTTAAAATTCAAAGTCTTTATAAAAAAACAGGTGTTAGAAGAGCAGCTGTTCGGTGCGCTAAGTTAAGATTTTCATTGTTTTAATCGGATTTGAAACTTTAAACGCGTTTTTCTCAAAACTGTGTATTTCAAACTTTCCTCCCTCATATCTCAAGAACGGTTTAACCGAATGACTTCAAATGTATAGGGTAGACTCAGCACAAATATACGCACCAACAGAACTACGATCATTACAAAATTCAAAATATTTCTCTTTTTTATAACGAAAACATAACAAAAAACACCATGAAATTCGAAACTGTTTCTTCAGAGGTCTACCAAAAATCCAATTTTTGATATTTTCAATTGAGTATAGTTCATTCGATGCATTTAAGCTTCTAGATTAAAACACCGTTATTTTTTTTTTATTTTAGATAAACCAATCAGCCGGAATCGTGAAGGAAGTGAGCGTCCATTTTTTCCGAGGCGGATGTGTTCAGAGAGCTATAACTCATGTTCTATTGGATATTTTTGGCTAAAAATTTATATACATACTCTTAAAATATATATAAATAAATGATAAAAAAAAAGTAAAGTTCTATCATTTTACTGGTCGTCAAAAACATTTCGTAAAAATGCTTAAAAAACATGCTGTTAGATGGGTGAACCCCCTTAAATATATTGAAAAAGATTACATTAATTAAATACACCTCTTGATCACATGTTTATAGTAAAAACACAGTTTTATTACATATGAAAAAATTTCCTCTTTTAAATTAGACTAAACCAAATATTCCATAGTCAGATTAAAAAACAACACCTACACACATTCATAACTAGTGGGACAGAAACATTTATTAAATCCGAACGCATGATCATTTGCAAGCAGCTATGTTTGATCGCTCAATATCATGGTCTTAAAATCTTTAACTAGATGCTGATAATAAGCTACCGACTCAGATGTCGACTTCGTCATCCGAGCATGGTTATAAGTCGTTAGGAATATTGACTATTTAACGTTGATTAAAACGGAGAGAAACAAATCAGACAGAAATTCGTTAATAAATTACTTGCACGCGAAGTTCAATCCTTGAAATTAACGCGATCTTCAAACTTTCAGAAGTTAATTAATCCTAAAAGTCTCCTTTATTAGCTATTTGGGAACTAATTTGATATCAGCATGCTACTGTTTTTCCCCACAAATACAGTCGAACCTTCATATTATGAACCTCTATATTGCGGATTTTTCTATATAGCGAACTTTTTCATGGAACCAAGAACATTTCATGATTTTCTGCGCAAAATAACCTCCCAATAGCGAAGTGCATTTTCTATATAGCGAACTTTTTCTCTTGTAATTAAATTTTTTTCTCTCTGTTTTTAAAGTATTTCTAGACATTTCAAGTTATTCTCTCTTTTAACACACTTTATGGTGGTCCTAAACCTTGAACTGCCTAACTCATCAAAAGCGATATAAATTTGGGCGTTGTATTCAAGAATTGTAACCTTTAACCCCCATTGTGTCCAGTTTACTGGAAACATCTTCGATATCTCCTTTCACTCTCAGAGCAGTTGTCTCGTGTCCCCGTGTTGTTGAACTAGTCACCATTCATTTGTAATGTTAATCAGTCGGACTGGTAACTTCGTTTCTTGTAGCTCGAAAATGTCAAAACGTAAGTGCTTGTGCATCAAAGAAAAATAATTAATTCTTCAGGCTGTGGAAGAATCAAGAATCTTTCCTTGTAGTTTTTCTTTCTTTCTTTTTTTTTTTGATAGATAAGATATATAAAATAGATATATATTAATTTTAAAAAAAAGTTGTGAAAAATTACTTTTTTAAATATAGAGTGGTTATTAATTTAAAATTTGTTTCATGTGGTGTATCAAGAAAATTGAAAGATGAGCCTCTGTATAACGAATTTTCCATATAACGAGCCTTTTTACGGGATTTAGCGACTTCGTTATATAGAGGTCTGACTGCAGTGGAAAAATTTCTCCTAACTAGGACGATAACATTACATTATAAGATTAGAATAGCTGCTAATATTCATTGCAATGAAGTACAGGGTACAAAGTGGCAAATTTGGCTTCTTTTTCGACTTTTGAAAAATAACTTTCTGAATTATTCAAATGTTATTATGAAATGACTAAATTTGACGTATTATTCCTATTTCTTTATCTTAACTAAAAATTACTTAAATTTAATTCTTGATACTAATTTGATATCGGTCTGCTACCGATTTGTCATCTAAATAGTAACTTATCACTATTGGAGCGGTCAGGCACGCACAATATGAAAATATTACTACTGGTCGCTTAGGTCCTGTTTGGAGTAATTTTGAATCGCCAAAGACGGGTTGCAGTCTGATATACAATTAATTTCAAATTCTTCCTTTATCCAATAACGGAAATTTTGTTGTAACAGTAATTGAAAATGTTTGTAGGCTCCTCAAGGAACTGAATTGAAAATCGGGTACTTACGTATTATCGGTACAATCGTCAATGTTAAAGATAACTCGCCAAGTTGGCAACCCCAGTTTCGTAGGTGTCGTATGCGCTGAATTGACAATGAAGTGCTTCATTTCAAATAATCTCGCCAATAGGTTGCGATAATATGTAAGTACCGAAAATAGTACTTCTAACAAATACTATACAAAAAAAAGTTTTTTAATTTCCTTTTTTTTTAAAATTTACTTTCTTGAGTAGAATACTTAACATCACGACACAATTTATATATATATATATATATATATATGTGTGTGTGTGTGTGTGTGTGTGTGTGTGTATGTATGTATGTATTATTGATGACACATTCTTTCACCAACAGTAATTTAACTCAATTTAACGTTGACAAAGAAAAACAATAATTATTGATCATTGAGTTATGAAAGGTATAGATTTACTTATTTGCTGTATATTGAACACTTTCGGCTGCACTCTTAGTAAAGGCCGATACAGATATCTAATGCACCGCATTGCAATCTGCTGACGAGGTCAATATAGAAGCAGGCACCCACTTTCTTAATGGTATCCGACTACGCTCGGAACCGTGATTTTAAAAAAGCGCATAAATGGATAATGTTTGTGATATTTAGTAACATTTATATTAGAATACATGTATAAAATGGTCTTAAGGACATTTTTTGACAAAAATAATTATTTAAATACAATATTTCGGCAGAAAATGAACTTAAAATAACCTTTCTTCAAAATGTTCCCCTTTTGTGAAAAATGCTTCTATTACTATAATATTTTGACTGTATATAGCTCAGACTTCTTTACAGAGGCTCAACTATGAATTTTGAAAAATTCACATTATTTTCAGAGTTACCACCCATTGAAATAATTATCGGTGTTTTTTTCTTAAAATTTCTCCCTTCTGTTGTCGTGAAACATGGATAAAGCCACTTCTAAGTTATATATTTCAAAAATTCTAATTGAGCCTCTGTACAGAGGTCTGAGGCAAAATATTATTATAATAGAAGCATTTTTCACAAAAAGAGAATATTTTGAATATGGGTCATTCTAAGTACATTTTTTGTCACAATAGTTTACTGAAATAATTTTTTATTGTATAATACTATTCTTAAAACCATTTTTCGTACATTTTCTAATCTAAGTGACACTAAATATCATAAATATTATCCATTTATACGCATTTTCAAAATCACGGTTCCGAACGTCGTCGGATACTTTAACCATGTCCTGCCAGCGTCTGGATTTTGAGATAGGGCAGATTTAAAGTGAATCAAATATTTTACACTCTACGAATTATTCTCAGAATTATTTAAGCATATAGCTCGTTTAACAAGTAATATAAAAAAAAAAGTCAATTCCTTCTTACAAGGAGAAGGCACGACTAAGAAAATTAATTTGGAATTGAGAGTTGGTGTAGTAGTTCTCCTTTAGGGTGTTCACCCCTTAATGTAATTTCGCCGAATGGCCAGTCAATTCGGAGAAATTAGCCTTCGTAATTCATGCTTAGCTTTTATACAATTAAATTTTAATTTTCCGCAACGAGTTCGTAGATTGATTGGTAAATCGTCTGCTTACTATGCGTGAGGTCAGGGTAAACTTTTTTTTCTTTAATTTATTTAATTATTTTTTTAAATTAAATAAATTTATTTATGAAAGGTTTATTAAATATTAAATGATATTTTATGTAATTATTTTCTATTTTATTAAGTAAAAAGAAATTAAAAATATATAACTTAAATTATTTATTAGTAAAATTATTATTACTTAAAAATATTTAAAATTATTAATAATTTAAAATAATCAAATTATTAATAATTAAAAATAATAAAAATATTAATAATTGAAGATAATAAAATTATTAATAATTAAAAATATTGTAACTTATTATTAAATAAAATATTTAAAATAATTATATTAATTAAAATTAGCAATAATTAAAATTAGAAGATTAATTATTATTTATTATAATTAATTAATTACTATTTATTATATTAGTTAATTATTATTAAACATTAGTGTTAATACGAAATATTATTAATTTATTATTAAAATTATTATTGATTTATTATTAAAATTATTATTAATTTATTATTAAACTTATTATTAATTTATTATTTAAAATATTATTAATTTATTTTTTAAATTATTAATTTATTATTAAAAATATTTAAATAAATTCATTAAAATTATTTAAATAAACTTTCTGAAATTAAATATATTTATTTGAAAAGGAATTGCTAAATATTTTTTGAAATTATTAAATAATTAAATGAATAATATATAAAAAAGAAGACATATTTTTATGATATTAATTATAAAATAATTAATTTAATAATAATAATATATTTTACAAATTATTTATACTATAAATAATATTTTAGTTATAGTACATTGTATTTCACATTAAAAAACTATTTGTAACAAATTTTTATGTAAAATATCATTTAATATTGTGACGTCTCTCGCGTCTTTCTGATTAACATGACTCCTATGTTCTTTGACGGCCACGATTAATGGCAAAACTTTTCCAACCCAATACCAAGAAGATAAACGATCATAATATGTAAATGAGATATACTATAAAAGGATATCGTGGTAAGCTTAGATATAGCGCGGCCGGCTCAGAGATAGGTGTGGAATCATTCTGATCGATAGCGTGACAAAGCTTAGTGTGAAATCTTGCGGATCAAGAATTAGCTGCATTGCGGATCAAGAATCTTCATATATAAAGTATATAGATTATATTCTCTAGGTCAAGGAACCAGAACTGAAAAAGGTAATATTGGATATAAGTAATTAGAGGAATAGAATTATTTATGATAATTGAGATAGAGGATCTAGTTGCGTGATCTGACTTAAATACGTNTAATTTATTATTAAAAATATTTAAACAAATTCATTAAAATTATTTAAATAAACTTTCTGAAATTAAATAAATTTATTTGAAAAGGACTTGCTAAATATTTTATGAAATTATAAAATAATTAAATGAATTATATATAAAAGAAGACATATTTATATGATATTAATTATAAAATTATTAATTTAATAATAATATTATATTTTACAAATTATTTTATACTATAAATAATATTTTATTTATAGTATATTGTATTTCACATTAAAAAACTATTTGTAACTAATTTTTATGTAAAATATCATTTAATATTTATTATACATTTTATTATAAATATTATTTATTAATATAAAATATATTTATATTTAATATAGTTATGTATGTAATTAGAGTAATTTTTTTTACTTTATAAAATACAAAATAATTACATAAAATATCATTTAATGTTTAATAAACCTTTCATAAATAAATTTATTTAATTTTAAAATATAATTAAATGAATTGAAGAAAAAAAATTGACCGAGAGAGAGTGGACTCGAACCCTGACATCACATATAGTAAGCAGACGATTTACCTATCAAGCTACAAACTCGTTGCGGAAAATTAGAATTTAATTGTATAAAAGCTAAGCATGAATTTCGAAGACTAATTTCTCCAAATTGACTGGCCATTCGGCAGAATTGCATTGAGGGATGAACACCCTAAAGGAGTAATTCTATTATACCAAGTCTCGATCTCAAATGAATTTCCTTAGTTGTGCCCTCTCCTTGTTAGATCAACAAAGAAAAATTTTATTTTAGCTACTTTTTATTAAATAGTTACAATTAATATAAATATGTATTTAAGTATGATAGAATCACAATATTAAGTTGTAATTAATTTTTATTCATTATAAGTAAAGTATCGTATTGTTATCCAAAACAATCTTGTACATAAAATTTCAGTTCAGCTGAATCTTTTAAGATGTGAGAAAAAAACCTTTTCCAAGTTTTGACACAAGTCGCCAAAAATGATGCCAACGTGGCTGTTTTTGTAATTATTTAAATAATTAGTTTTATTCAATTAATTTTTATGAATTGTAATTAAGTTACTGTATTGTCATCCAAAATAATCACGTATATAAAATTTCAGCTCCATTGAGCGCTTTAAAATGTATTTTATTAATGATTGAAAATTCCATTAAGATAAATAAATAAATATATAGAGAGTGTGAGCGAATAGTGCTGGAATTGATAAACATTGTCACCCCTATACCATAATCACTAGGTTTCAGTGGCCTTTTGGGGTCTTACTTATTAATTTGAATTCTCTCTGTTTTCAAAAATCGTTCGAATTTTGAACAGATTGCCAAACTGAATATGTAAATAACTTACATTTGTTTTTCCTATGAAAGATATATATGAATAATATGAAATTAATAAATTTTATTTTAATTATAAATTCAGTACTTATGTATTATTTCTAGTTTGGAGCCATGTCGGTGGAAATCACCTAAGTTAAGAGCAATACCAGATTCTGGTAACCTGACGTCACTGCTTCATGTAACCAATAACATTGTTTTTCCGGTTGTATTTCTACAAACAGCGAAATCAATTTCAACTGCGTTTGGCACTTTTCAGTTTCGATTTGTTTTTTCCTTCCGCCCCTTTTCAACTTAATGTAAATTTCTAAAAATGAAACTGTAATATATTTACCAATAACAAAAGAAAAATTGCGATCCAATTGCTTCAAGAATTCAACATTTTTATTCTCGGAAGCGCAAAAGCTCCGATTCTCATGCTTTGGTGTTATAATACGGAAATGCAATCCTAAGTGTTACAATCATATTCGGAAATAGAAATGACAATTTCTTCGAAAACATTTTCTATTGCTTTTACCACATTTTGTACTACTTATACGTAAACAATTTTAAGGTATCGGACTACGCTCGGAACCGTGATATTAAAAAAGAAGATAAAAGAATATTTTTGATATGTGGTTTGACCTGAATTGTGCAATATATATGTAGAGGTGTTTTAATAATATTATTACAATAAAAAAAACTATTTAAATGCAGTTTTTTGGCAAAAAACGAAGAAAAAAGGACATATTTTCAAAATATTCTCCTTTTATGAAAAACGCTTCTGTAATGGTCATATTTTCTGTACATGTAGTTAAAACTTCTGTAAAAAGTCCGAACTAAAATTTTTAAAATATATAGAAAATACGCCACGGCTGGGTGGCGTGGTTGGTTTGTCGCTGGCCTTCTGTACCTAATATGCAACCTAATATGTAAAAATCCCTAGAGTGTCTATTGCAGCGATACTCGACCTGTAGCCCCCGGGCCGCGGTAGCCGAGTGGTATAGGTATCGGACCGTGGCTTGCATTGTCACGAGTTCGAGCCCAGTACCACTAAAAGACCCGCCATGTAGAGCAGCGATGCACGTTAAATCTGTCGAGAGCTGAAACGTCCTCCCGTTGGTGTGGTGTGGTAGTTAGGAGAGGGGGGTGCCAGCTCAGGTGTCGTCCACGTCACTTGACCATGGTTCAAAATTACGTGGTCCGTCGCCAAAAGCCCTCGTGTAGCTGAACAGTGCGACGTTAATATTCAATCAATGAATCAACCTGTAGCCCCCGAGCCTTTTTAAGTGGTCCGGTCATGGCCCATTGTCCTGAGAAACTTACTTATTTAAGAACATTGTATTAAAAATTTGGTGGGAAATTCTTTATCAAGAAATAAAATATATCAATTTGCTTTTTACTGTCAGTATCGTAGGTGTAAGAATTGATAATATTTTTCTATTTGGAACGGTTATGATTAGTGATAATAGACAACAGTGGAGTAGCAACTATTTTATGGGTGGAGAACTAATTTTTAACTATCTTTCATATCTTACAAGCGAAAAACATTCGTAGAAAATATATCGTTTCAACACGATTCAGGTGAGTGAGTGAGTGAATATTAACGTCGCACTGTTCAGCTATACGAGGGCTTTTGGCGACGGACCACGGAATTTTGAACCAAGGTTAAGTGTAGACGACCCCTCTCTCCTAACTACCACACCACACCAATCAAGACGATTTGGAGGTTGACTATTTTGTCGTGAGAAGCAAATATGGATGAGTAATTGTTTTATTTGTCACGAAAGAGCTGAATTTTAAAAAAAAATGTCAATAAACAGGAATCATTCAATAACACATTTCTTCGAAGATCTCTTTTATAAGAGGTGGTAAATAGGCTTTCTTGAATAACTTTTGCAAAGCAACAAAGTGTTCCTTAAGTGGTAATGACCCATCGTGTAGGGGCGAGATGCATGATAAATCTGTCGAGAGCTCAAACGTCCTCCCGTTGGTGTAGTGTGGTAGTTAGGAGAGGGGGTGCCAGTTCAGGTGTAATCCTCATCCATGGTTCAAAATTACGAGGTCCGTTGCCAAAAGCCCTTGACTAGCTGAACAGTGCGACTTTAATATCACTCACGATTTTCGCATGCAGAAAATCTAGCGATTGGGATCGAACCCGAAACCTTCGAAATACGAAGCGGGCACACGAATTCTAAGCAACCGGAGTCGACAGTTCTGAATACGTAAATCTAAAAGTTAAAGGAAAGTTCAATTGGAAAAAGTATTTCTGAATCCTGCTTAAAAGCTCATAATTTCAAAGTAAAAATTTAATAAAAGGTAATTAAAACAAAATACAGCTGTTTATATATGTATGCATGTAATAATTTTTTTTTTTTTTTTTTTTTGTAAAGCGTTATTGTTTTTCTCTACCGGAAAAATCCCCAAACGTTGTTGCTATAAAACCATGAATTCATCTCGCTCTTTAATCCTATCCTTTTCTATTAAAATTAACCATTGCTTAAAAAATTGTGGATCCTTTTTTATATTTTTTTAGTTAAAACAATTTTACAATTTACCCAATCATTTGAGTGTGAGTAAAAGTGTTCCGATCTTATTTAGATGCCATCTTCACCTCGAGTTAATCAATCACTAAAATTCTCCAACGAGTTCTCACACGCTTCTACGAATCTTGAAAATTTTCACCGCCACAACGACAAAATGCCCGAGGCGGAGTCCAACCATTCTAGCGGGAGATTCCGGATTTCTTCGCCTCAGATTCCCGGGAATGGATTCCACCCAGACCAACTATTCTCCCGAATTGCAGCTCCGGGGAATTGCGTATAAATTAATATTACGCGGAAGCGGGAGGAAAATGGAGAATAGGCGATTGTATGTTGTTGATGGATTCTGAGCCGAACTGTATTATAAAGGTAAGTGTGAAGTAACATATTTATTTATGTTTTAAGTGTTTATTTAATATTTTGTGATATTATATTCCGGAATTTGATTGAATTTCGATTAATTTAAGATAGGATTTAATAGAAATGGATAAAGGGATTCACAAAGAATAAATTTTTATCTGATTGAAGGTATCCGACTATATATATATATATACGTTCGGAACAGTGATTTTGTAAAAGCGTACAAACGAATATTTAAAAAAAAATTGTTAGTGTCAGTTAGATTATATAGAATACACGTATAAAATCGTTTTAAGAATCTTACTACAAGAAAAAAAATTATTTAAATGCAATTTTTTATTGAAAAATGAGCATAGTATTACCTATTTTCAAAACATTCTCTTTTGATGGAAAAATGCCTTTATAAGTACAATAATTTGCTTATAAACAGCTAAGACTCCCAGAGAGCCTGAGCTAGGATTTTCTAAAAATTCACATTATTTTCTGAGTTACTACTGATTGAATTAATAGTCGGTGTTTTTTTTTATTAAAATTTTTTCACTCTGTTGTATTAAAATAGGGATAATTTCTAAGTAATATATTTCAAAAATTCTAGTTCAGGCTCTGTGTATTAATATAGAAGCATCTTTCATAAAAGGAGAATGTTTTGAAAATAAGTAATTCTATCTTTATTTTTGTCCCCCAAATGGCTTTTAAATAATTTTTTCTTATAGTAATATATTACGTGGTCCGTCGCCAAAAGCCCTCGTGTTGCTGAACAGTGCGACGTTAATATTCACTCACTCACTCACTCACTTATAGTAATATTCTTGAAACAATTTTATACGTGTATTCTAATCTAATTGACGCTAAATACGAGTATTAAGAAAAACTGATCGTTTGTACCTTTTTGAAAAATTACGTTTCCAAACGTAGTTTGAGACCTCATGAATGAAAATTTATTTTTAGTGTAAAAAAGGTATAAAAGAGAGAAAATTAAAGTTCTTACAGAGATCTAGTTTTGCATCATGTGTATATTTAGTTCTTATTGAAGATGCTTTTAATAATAATTCTGTGTATAAGGAAATATTGTGAAAACCAATTTTGCTAATACATCTGCTGGTTTATTTTTTACCTTGAAATCAAAATTTTAATAAATACTTTAAAAAAAAAGTTGTACTAATGAAGTAAACTTGAATAACAATATAACTACGAGAAGGCAGGTAACATTAATATTATGCAACTTCAAATTCAAAATAAAATGAGAAAAAATAAGCAGAAAATGGATTGATATGAGTCGAAAGATATGAGTGTTTATATAAGAATTTTAAAGTGTAGGATCACATTCTACCCAGGGATTTTGCGAGGCTTGACCCAACTGGTTTTAGTCCTAGGGGCTCGTCTTGTTCTCGACACTGTCTCAATAAGATCACGATCCGATTTAATTTAATCTCGTCAATTATTCTTCCGATATAAATTCTCTGAAAAAAAAAAGAGAAATCGTATCACACAATCACTTTCACATATGTTAAGCTAAATGAGTAGAGAAAGAAAAATTTAAATGTTATTAACAATTGATTTCGAAGACACAATTCTTGATTTTTCGCATTTTGAATGAAAAATGCATTTTGTGCTAAAACTTATTTTTATTACGGATTACTTTTGTTGCCTTTCATGTATACTCTATAAAAACTCATTAGGACCGAATATTTTATTCGTTAATTCGGGGTTAATCGTAATATCGGCGTCCAAAAAAATATAAACTTTTTGCACTTATCTCTTGGAAATTCTATAATGGCCAACTACACAAAAATATCCATAATTAGTAATTACACTCTTTTGTGCATCAGTTAAAAATACTACATACAAATTATTACACACCAGTTAATTGGAAATTTTACAATATAATGACTAATGGATGTTTTTGACAATCTTTTTGATTCTTGATTTGAAAGAGTTATATTTTGATTCAATGCATAAAAGAATGTGTTTTTTACATCCTGCTGTATGAGGTATGTTTTCAGTTTCCGAACAATGTAACCATTAAAAACTTTAACAATTCTAATAGGAGTTATAAAAAAGATTTTTCTGTCCCATTCAGATTTCATGCGATAGGTTACACTCATTGCTTATCAGGTCCTGTAAAAACTATTCCCAGGCTGCAACTTTTCTTGTCAAAAATTGCTGCTAACAACAAACGTGTTTTTTGTTCTGGACAAAAAGAATGTCATTCGAAGTAATCCTATTTTTTCTAATCCAAACTAATAAAAAAAAAATCAGCTGTTGAAAGAATTTGTTAATTCAGGTTTTATTATTCGTTAAATAGAGGCTTTTTTGCCTTCATTTTAATCCGGTGAAAAATTCGTTAAATCGCGAAAATTATTGAATATTGGTAAATCGGATTTCGAATGTATATATGTATATACATCACCATTAGAGGGGTTGTTGATGTGTGAGAGTAGATGCAAAGTAATGCCGTTGTTGTTGTTAAAGAGTGGAAATTAATTTCTCACAGAGACATAAAAAACACTATTAAACAAAAACAAACAAAAAAACATTTCGAGTAAATTATATTTAAAGGTATTTTTTTTCTCTTGACTTCAATAATGTCACAGGAAAGATCTGACTCTATACACACATTTTTTGCAAACGTCTTTGCTGAGAGTGATAGTCGCTCAAACGGATTCCACTCTGTCGTCCTTTACAGCTAAATATCGAACGTATTTCTTCATTTACCCCACATATTCTCCACGGGGCTTAAATTGGGCGAATGTGGATCGGCCAGGAAGGAATGTGATTCTGAATCATCCTTGGCTAATTGTTGGGGATCTTTAGCGTGTAAAGCAGTGCATATCAAACTTTCAATATATTTTCGACCTAATATTCAATCACAATTTTCATCCCCCCCCCTCCATACAAATAACAATGCATTGAATTCAGTAATTCTATACTTCGACGTTAAAGCTACAATACAACTTTAACCTCTTAAGTACCACCGGCGTATATATAGGTCTCCCTCAACCAGTGCATTAAATGCCCTGGACGTATACATATGTGTGTTCGAAGTACGATCGTTTATGTGCACTACTATCCATAAAATTATTCTGAAGGCTTTGAAATGCAATAAAAGAACCTTAACAGTGTTTGCGAAGGATTTACTTATATCATAGTATTTCCTTATTCGTTCCTTTTCTTACCCTCAATAAATAGAATCCCCCCATGTGGAAAACGGAGGTGTTAGGGAGCGTACCGCGTAACTTTTATTCGGCAGTGAAGGGATTATTTTGAAACCGTACAATTTATGAAGATAAGCATATTAACTTTTGTATGCAATTTTATATGTGACAAGCCCATGGAGTCACTGGTATTTTTTCTCAAAATTTGTTCTGAACTTAGTATTTTTAAACTAATTATAAAATGCATCGTGTAGTAATGATACATTTATAAGTGTGTTATATCAGTGTAAATGTTAATTTTATTTTTTCTATGCCAGAATGTATTTTGTTTACTTTCGGTAAATTGATAATTTTTTAAAAGTAATCTTTTGTTTTCGACTTTTAATATGCTCGTGCCCCCTCGTAAAGTTATTACACCCCCCAAGAGGGGTACACCCCACAGCTTGAGGAAAGCTGGTGTAAAGTTTTGTAGAATATAAAGCTTACCGTGTCAAACATAAATACAATTATATCATGTGATAATGGAAACATAAAATCGTCTAGTACCTCCGAATATACTTCGAAATGAAACCCAGTTACGCAACAGAGGTGTGAGCGTTTCAAGCAATCTATGGTAAATGTGTGTGTGTGTGTGTGTGTTGCCTAATATGACTTGGTGAGAAACCCAAAAGGTTGCTAGTTGGGGACTTCATTACTTAGCCATGGCTCAGAATTACGAGTCTGTCATCATAATAGCTCTTGCGTTGTTGAAGAATGCAAATAAATTAAAACCTAATCAAATCCACGCATTTGTTTTAATCGACAAATGAATTTTATTTTTTTAAATGAATGAAGCTATCGTATTTTTAGAGAAGATGTGAAATATGCTTGCTCTTTACGGAATTGTAAGGAGTTACAATAAAAAATTTATTTAAAACCGTATTATTTAGAAATTGTTTTAAAAATAATTTAATAAAGAAAATCTCTTTTCAATGATTTTTGATACTTTACCGAACAATTTTGCTAAATCAAAAGACTATCCAATCAAAAAACGTTACCGAACGGCTACACCGTTTCAGCACATGCGCGAAAACAAATTGCTCCTTCAACAAATGAATATTGTAGATTTAGAAAAATTAAATACTATTGAAAAAAACACACACACACACGAGGTAAGTCGGAGGCAGTGTCGCCACATTTATGGATTTTTCGATTAGTACATTGAAAATTGAAATAACAACATGAAAAAATACTCTTTATTTTTCAATACTTAATTGGCTTTGTATACAATTCTCTTCTTAGGCTTAAATAATAGGAATGTTAAGCAAATTAATTTAACTGTGGCATGTTCCCTCATATGTACGGGGAAGATGCCACCAGTCATGGATTAAGATGCAACAACACCACAGTAAAAAAAAATTATGAAATTCAATGTGAAGTAACAACTATAGAAACACAAATAAAATTAAATTATTTCATAATTAGCGCGCTAAAAATAAAAACAGTACAGGTTCGAATTATAGCTTACTCAGCATTTCACTCAGTGCAAATGATTATCATTGCAATCTTCGTGCAACCTTTTGTTGCATTCAATACACTAAATTCAGTCATATTTGGGGCCTTTTTTAACATAAAAGTACCCATTACACTTAATCCAAAAATCGTCATTATTGTCCTCATCAAAATTGTTACCACTGGTATTTAGAGGAATTTTTTCATTTGAGAATGAAAAAGCTAAACCGCTCTTTTTTTTTTTGTTTTTTTTTTTCGAAGGTTTCTTGTTAATATTAATAATCATCATTATTTTAGTTTTTTATTCATTTAAATTATTATTTATTATTTTTAAGTATTATTTATATTAATTTTAATTATTATTTATTATTTTTAAGAGTATTCTTCTAGTTAATTTTAATTATTATTGGATTTAATTATAATTTTTATTCTTATGTGATTATTTGCATTTAGGTAATTATAATTTTTATTCTTATGATTATCTGCATTTAATTATTATTAATTATAACTATTAAGTGTATTTATACTTTTTACGATAATATACAGTGTTATAAAATGAAAAAAAAATTAAAGTTCATTTCATTTATTTCTGAACCATGTGGCGTCTTCCTCCAAGTATAGAGGGAAAATACCACACACGACCATTTTCTTATTGCTGCAGTGTTATGGCCGTTTCTACATGCATCGTTTGGGTAACACAATGCGTAACTCTCTTATATTGCTAATATCTTATTTAAAATAACAAGTACACTTATAAACTTTAAATAAGAGGAACGTAATATTATAAAAGTTGTACTCACCACTTTAAATGCTCACAAGATCGAAAAATAAGGCCGATTAATTTAGATAAATTCACAAGCCACACTCAATGTCGTACCAACCTCTTCACACAATTGGCTCAAAATTGCCATCTATCAACGCTTAAAAGTACTATTAACAAACTTGCATCTTCCCCCGAATTACCTTAGATTATTTATGTGGCTAAAACGGGACAAAAAATTGCGACAAATAACGTTTCTGTATGAAGACAATGTCTCATAAACTTGTGTAAGTACGAATCTAAATGATGTTGTTTAGTCGAGCGATGTTTCTTGTTTCGCCATTTTGATAAACCTTTTTTGTGTTATTAGATTAGTATATTTACGTAGGTGACTATATTTTTGGAAATATTCCACTACGTCCTCTTTCGTACGAAATAGATCACAATTTATCTCAGATTTTAAACTATGCTAATATTTTCGAGCATGCGAGATCAAGACTGTGTTTGAATATGCATTTTAGTGGTTTTTCACTATTTGATTCATATCGTGGAATTTGGTGACATTTTTCTATGTAGCGAAATTGATCGATGATAACACATCACTCAATAAGCCCCGCCTAACATATAGATGGCACTACCTTCTAACTTTCTTTAGTCTAACCTAGTAGAACTAACTTTCAAACGGTACGTGTCAAAATTTCGAGAAAAAAATCTTGTTTAGTTGAAAAGTCACAGAGATTTTAGTGAAGCAACTTTTGTTTGCTTAGAAACTGTGGATGAAAAAGAATTTCGTGTGAAACAATGCTTTTTGATGGTGAAAAACACTGTTCAAGAAAAACAATGCGCTTCACATAATTTTTCCACTCACCGTATAGTCCAGATCTTCCATCCAGTGACTATTCGCTTTTTGAGGACCTTAAAAATGCTACAGGGAAAGAGGTTTGGCTCAAATGAAGAAGTGGTTGCCGAATTTGAAGCATATTTTGGGAGCAAAGACAAATCGTTCTACGAAAAACACATTAAAAATTAGAAAAGAGCTGGATTGAATGTATCATTCTTGAAAAGGGAGTATCTGGATAAATAAAGATTAATTTTGCTTATCAAAGTTGTTGTTTTTTTAGTTACGTCCTGTCTTATTGAGGGATGTGTAAAGTACCTAATTCGTTAATCAGGAAATAATATTTTTAAGGCAGTGTGTTCATTTTTTGAGCGCGTGGGAGTGTTTTGAAAATATTTTCTTTGTTTTTGTAAATAAAATTCTGTATAAGACTTAAATAAGCAACATTTCTTCTTATTTCTCAAACATTCTCCAAATCTAATAAAACAGCAAACGCAACTTTATTAACGCTCATAAATATCTTTTCAAAGATATCTATTACATAAATAACAACTTTCTTTTTGGATTATTAAAAAAAAAGGAAGAGATTCGACCTCTTTTTCGAAGAGTTCCATTTTGGAATTCAAATGCAATTCTCGCTAATACAGAGAGAACAGTTTTTATGGACAAAAATTTGCATCTCTCGAGGATTTACGGTTTGCAGAAGCATTTTCGTACAAGAAATCACGTTTCAAGAGAATTTATAGAGTCATAAAGAATTTTTGTGAGTGTTATCACCGCTCCCACAAACATTTATGCTCGAATTAAGTTTAGATAAGATAGCTTTTAAGTTGCTTACGAAGATACTGTTGAATAGGAGAAAAACATAGTATAAACAGATAATGTGTTTAGAAACTAACTTACTTTTAAACCGAATAGTTGTATACAATTGAAAATATACGAGAATCAACTTTAGCTCCTCAGTAACTATTATATTCGAGTTTAAAAAATACATAAAAGCAAAAATTTTATTTTCAAGTTGTTTAGTTAAGTTTGTGACGGGTCTATCCGCTTTCCTTTAAAAACTAATCCAATTGGAAAATATATTGGATCTTTAAAAATTATTATATTATAAAGCTTCTTCTCGAAGAAGAAGATGTGACCATGCAAATTAAAACTTGTATATAAAGTCTAAACTTTCAGGTTAGTATGAGAATTACGTTAGACTGCTAATGGTGATTGCAGTTATTATTGTAATATTAAGGTATTACGATATATTAATGGTATATTAATGATGACTGCAGTGATTAATTAAATTTGAAAGTGAGGCGTGAATATTTCGTAGCTGATTATTGTAATATTAAGGTATCCGACTACGTTCGGAACCGTGATTTTGCAAAAGCGTGTAAATGGATAATATTTATGATATTTAGCATAACTTAGATTAGACAATGCATATAAAATTGGGTTAAGAATAGTATTACAATAAAAATTATTTAAGTATAATATTTTGAAAATTATCTAGAATAACTTTTTCCAATGCTCTTTGTAAAAATGTTTATTGTATAATATTTTGCCTGTATATAGCTCAGATCTTTCTACAGAGGTTCCACTAGTATTTTTGAAACGCATAACTTGGAAGTCGGTTTATCCATGTTTTACGAAAACAGAAGGGAGAAATTTTAAGAAAATACGCCGATAATTATTTCAAATTGTTGTAACTCTGAAAATAATGTGAATTTTTCAAAAATCATAGTTGAGCCTCTGAACAGAGGTCAGAGCTATATACAGGCAAAATATTAATACAATAAAAGCATTTTTTACAAAAGGAGAACATTTGGAAAAAAGGTTATTCTAAGTTAATTTTTTGCCAAAATATTGTATTTAAATAATTTTTTTTCATAATGTCCTTAAAATAATTTTATACATGTATTCTAATCTAAATGACACTAAATATCATGAACATTATACATTTTTGTGCTTTTTTAAAATCATGGTTCCGAACGTAGTCAGATACCTTAAAGTTGACGATTTGTCAACTAGGAATCAATGTAGATTAGGTAGCTAAAGAGTAGAAGCTATTGCCTTGACGTAAGTGATCTGTTTATTTTAAGTCTTCCCATTCTACTTTTGTTAATTGCTCCAATTTGGATTCGGTGGTTAATGGGCTCAATTCATGAAGTCATATGATAAAAACAAACACGTGTTTTCCATTGAATTCAAAACAAACATTTAGCTAATTGTACTTGTTGTTCTATTTGTAAAAACCCGATAAAATTTTAAAATTTTATACTTGGGTAAAATGTTTTGTTTGAAAAAATTTCTTCAAAAAAAATTTTTTGAAAAAAAAAAAAAATCGTATTTTATGCTTATACTTTTAAATAAAATGCATTTTGTATACATATGTACTTTTAAGAGAAAGTTTCTGCAAAGAGTAAAACTTGGCAACACCGGAGTGCGTGAACTGATTAGCAGGAAACACAAGATAGATTCTATCGTGTGACTACGACGTCACATGAATTTTTGAATTTATTGGCTAAAATCACGTGGCTATCACTATCATATGACTAATGACGTCACATGAATTGAGCCCATTATTCTTATCTGAGAATGAATTGTAGTTATTTTGAATATGGCTAGTCTTCCTTCCGAGTCTCCCACATCCATGGTGTCGAGGGGCAGCCTTTACAAGTTTCATTTAAATCACTTATAATAACATGTTTCAATGAAACAAACCATTTAAAAAAGAAAAAGAAAGTTTGCCGTGTGGAGGGGTGAGGCACATTAAATCCTTCGAAATTCAGACCTTACATTGACTTGGTGTAAGGAGAACCTCATCACCCCCTTTCTTATAAATAAGGAACAGGGGGGTAATTTTGTGTCGCCGATGGGAAGCTAATAAACAAAAAAGCGTCAAAAAATTTAAGTTATAATCATTAACTTAATAAGTGTAAATTTCTAGTTTTTAACCAGTTAAAGGTAGGGTTCCAGTTTGAGAGCGCGCAACTTTGTCACGAAAATCGATCGATGGCGAGTATACTAATCAATCACAGAGTAAGTTGGGATGTTAAAATATTGGATCAGAGAAAGAGATAGATTTATTCTACAAAATGGTAAATTTTGTTTTCTAAAATTTATTTATTCGGTTAAAAAAAAAACATATTTTAAACCTAAAAAAGCAACTGACCGAAAAGTTTGAAATGGGATATTTTAGAATTCTAGCCCCGTCAAAAATTCCTGAACAGAAAACCCTAAACACCTGTTTTAAACCCTTCACTGACAAAAATTTTTTTTCTACCTGTTTTGACATTAAGGAAGTTTTGGAGTAGCTGTTGTAGGGTTGATCACAGTCCTCTTACCAGAAAGCCTCTTTACCTTTCCCACCCCAATAAAATAATTGCTTTTTAGGTAGCACGGCATTGGCTAATTTCAGCACATGGGTCTAATACCAAACAATTGGTATTTACTCCACTTGATAGCTAAGTAATTTTGGACCAGCAGCTATCAATAAGTTCAGCGCGTGGTTGGCGTCACGCATTTGTTTCATGGTTGACCCTACCTGTGAAGGAACCCTATTATAAATCAACTTTTCCGACTTTTGCCTTTGACCTTTTTAGGCTAACATCTAAAAGACATTACCATCGCACAAAAATAAATTCGTTCTGCAAACTTATACGCTGATACAGCCAGCCCATACGGGGACGAATGAGTTCTTAAATTTTTAAATTTTTTTACTTATTTGTTGATACCAGTCTGGCTACGAAGTATTGTAAGCATCTTGAAAATTGAGAATATGTTTTGTTTTTCTCATAAATTAATATTTGAATAGCGAATGACCTTTACTGTTTACGTATGCCGGATATACTCGTCAACACACAAAATCCTCCCCCCTTTTTGACGGGGTATACTCGTCAATTACGTTAATTTGGTCCCAATTAATATTTGAAATAGTTGTATTTTTTTTTTATTGATGGGTTTTTAAAAAACTATATGTAGCGTTAATGAAAGGTGCACATATGATAATATTTAGGAGTAATATAAAAAAAAAATAGTTTCTTACCTATTAAACAGTCGATCGATATTTTCTAGCGAAAATAAAGTATCATCATTATTATTGTTTGTGTTGGGAAACCCCACAGGGGTTTGGGTTTTTTCATTTTACCTGTACTACGGTATTTAGCAAAATTTCTTTTGTTTTTAAATATTGGTGCGCCAAAAAACCAAACTCTCACTCACTTGACGAAATTGGTCAACGTAAGTAACAAATATATATATATATATATATATATATATATATATATAAGAGAATAACGTATTACATTAATTTTTACTCTTTTTTTTCTAAAAAAATGTTCTTTTTTAGATAACCATCGCTTTTTTTGATCGTTTTAAAATTTTTCCCTTTTTTCTAAATTGGGGGGAAAATTTTAAACCTTTTTATTTTTTCACACCCCAATTATTTTCTCATAACATTGAAAATTGAAGGGAAACTTTAAAAACAAATTAAAACCCAATTAGCTTATCTTCTTTCCGGATATGTTGTTTTTATTTATTAAAATGTCTTGGGATGAACTCTCTTCAAAGGGCGATAAAGTCAAGATATTCAAGATACTTTAAAGTTTTAGATATTTTAATGTATATATGGTTACTAGATGGATACTATTAATAAGGAAAACTGGGATACGTCCATCCCTTCGTCCTCTATCTGGATCTTAAAGTCGGCTTGGTGTTGTTCCTTGGCTGGTGGTAAGCGACTCATTCACTCAATCATCACGATATCTCCGAAACTATTAGACCTACAAATTTGAAATTTGGTAAGCATGTTCCTTTCAAGAAGTAAAGATTCTCTAAGAACGGATTTGGGGAAAATAGACCCCCAAGAGCGGTTGCAAGGGCCTAAGGTAGCGTTTCTCAAACTGTGGGGCGCGCTTTTCTAGGGGGGCGTGATAACCCTACGAAAGGGGCGCGAGTATATAGGGAAGTTGAAAACATAAGAGTATTGAAAAAAATTATTAATTTACTCAAAATAAAGAAAATATATTCTTGCATAATAAATAAAATGCATATTTACACTGATATAGTACACTTTTAAATATATCAGTATACTGCGCAATGTATTTTATAATTAATTTAAGAACTAAGTTAAGAATACTATGGTAACTACTAAGTTAAGAGCAAGTTTAATAATTACCAGTAACCCCAAGGTCTTGTCACATGCAGAAATTAACACTTATCTTGATAACTTGTACGTTTTATAATTTAATTTTTCAATGCCAATTAAAAAATTAAAAAATTTGTTCCCCAAACCCCCCGTTTTATAACATTTAGGCGGTCATGTGGTGTATTGGGGGGGGGGGTTAGAAAAAAATAAATAAGCAATCCTTTTTAAATAAGTAAATTTTAAAATGAAAGTCAAACCCGTAAAAGGGCCTTTTTTTCAATCCAAAAACTTTGGGAAAAATTTTATAGACAGCAGTGCACCCGAAAAAATCATATTTCCCGGGAAAAACGAAAATATACGTCCCGGGGCAATTAAAAACTGGCTGAGCGTTTAACGTTTATATACGCCGGTAGCCCCAAGGGTTTTAAAATGAAAATAGTTCAAAGTATATTTTTGAAATCCCCAAAGCATTGTTTGTATGGAAGGGGGGCAATGAAAATAATGATTGAATATTGGGTTGCTAATATGGAAAGTTTCAGAAGCACTGGCCTAAGGGATGGAACAGATAGATGGGTTAAGGTGGTTGGAATTCCTTTGGGGAAAAGGTTTTAGACCCATGGGCTCAGGGGGTCTCAAAAACTAAGATAAAAGGAAGATTCACTGACCTTATAAATTCTCAAAATAAAATTTATTATTTACTTTAAGTTCAACGACTAAAGAAAAAAATTTTAAAATGTACTTTTTAAAAAATTTAAAAACCCCTTTCTAAAAAAGCTTTTAATTTTGCTATAAACGTTACTACCCATTTTTAAAACAAAATCGCAACCCCCTTTTTATCAGTAACGTTTTTTTTATAATACATCAGAAATTAATGTAAAACCAATAAGAACTAGCATTTATTAACATTTTTTATGTGTATATTGTGTGTTGTCGTCAGTAAAACTTGCTTGGCAACATCTGCGCCGTGAAAACGGAAAAGTACCATATAAACAAAGAACAAAAGAAAAAAATGAATAAATAACTCTCAGGAGTTTATCTGTAAATCAAAAGCAATGTACGGTGTTATTTCGTAAAAAATAAGAGAAAATATATTACATGACAAATATAAAAAAAATAAAAGGAAAAAAAAAAGGGGGGAGGGGAAAATTTTTAGGTTTCTATTTTTAGAAAATAGATATCCTTGTATTATAAAGAACATCACAATATAATTATGTCTGATTACAGTACAGAAAACTACAAACTATCGTTGTAATGTAATCAATTATAATTGTAAGAATAGATAAAAATAATAAAAAGACCAATACTATATTTGCTTTTCTCCATCGAATATTTAAAAAAAAAATAACATAAAACACCGAGTCTTCTAAAAGCATGAAGTAATGTAGCGTTGATGATTTAAACTGAAAAATGGCAGTTATATAGGATTGTTGAAAAAAATATATCCACTGTGAGTTAGGTAAATATTTAATTAATTATTTATTTATTATATTGTTATTTTGGAGGATTTTAGAATATTTTTAATATTTAATACATTATAAAATAATTAGATAAATTAAAATGATTAGGTGAAATAGTTAATTAAAATTAATAATTGAAATAATTAATTAAAATGAATAGTTGAAATAGTTATTTAAAATTAATAATTCAAATAACTAATTAAAATAAATAATTAAAATATTTAATTAAATAAAATAATTATTCTCCTTCGAGTATATCAAGGAAATTCAAAATCTTCTCCTAAGGGTTACCAGAAATAACGAGATACGTAACGGATTTGCTAGACCTCCAAAAATGGAAAGAACGATCACTAAATTTCAAGAAAAATCTTTAAATTTATTGAGTTTATCCGTTAAACATACGAAAGTTAAGGCATTGTTTTTTAAAACTTTACAAGTATTAATATAATCGATTATTTCATTTCAATAACTACCAATTTTTGAAAATATTTTCTCATGAATTAATTGAAATGGAAGATTATGTACTTTGTTTCATTTAACACATTTAATAGCTATGCAAATAAATTAAATCGGCTAGAATAATTGTTAAGGTAGAATAACACGTTTCTAAGTTTACTTACGGACTTTCGTAAATAATCAAATGTTTGTATATGTTTATTTGCATTACTGCCTTCATTTAGCATAAGTTTTCAAAAAGCAACGTTTCTCAAAACAAACCTATTATGGCAATGTGTGACGTTTACGGCGCATTTATTAATAACAATCAATATAGCAAATGCTTTCATTTATGAATAAGAAATACTTCACTTAAAGTAAATACTTTAACATTTTTAAACATAAAATAAAATTTTTTGTGCTCTAATCTTTTAATTTTTCAGAAAAATTCAGTGTACATATACAGTGACGGACAAAATTGTGAACACTTTTGGGAATTCTTATACTTCTGAAATATGTATGATTATAGAAAAATGTTACGTTTTACAAAATCCAAAGTGATATATATCAATTTTAAACATAATTTAATACTTAATTCGATACAAAAAGTAAAACTCACATATTTGCGATGCAAAAATTATTACGTTGCAATAATTATCGATATACATTAGATACAGATGATTACATTGAGTTATCAGTGCTTAGTGGGATAGCCATTATTTTTAACTACAGCTTCACATCGATGTTTCATTGAGCTAAAAATAGTTTTAAGCTCTTCATTCGTTATTACATGATGCAAGGAAACAATTATATTCTCAATTAGTTCCTTTTTATTTCATACGAAAAAGACAAAGGACAAGACAAGAAAAAATGGACATGGACAAGAGATTTTATGGACAAGAGTTTCAAACAGTGCCACAGTTTCAAAAGGATTGAGGTCAGGACTGCTGCCTGGCTAGGACAACAATTAAAAGCTCTTTTCATGAAATAACTCCTTCGATAGTTTTGCTGTGTATCAGAAAGTAGAATCTTGCTGAAAAGTAAATGAAGCATTGTGTTGGGATGGAGATCCCTGCTGGAAGGTCGAGATTTGGGTCTAGAACTTTTATGAATGTATTTTCTAGCACTCAGTGTCCCATCGATGTCCTGATGGCGATCAATACCATCTGCTAATATGCATGACCAAATCATAAAACTAAGTGGGTACTTCACAATTGCCTGAATGCATTCAAAATGAAGCTCTTCTCTCGTTCTACGTCTTACATATTTTCGTCCATCACTATCAAATAACGATATCTTAGTTTCATCACTTCATATAACTTGTGATTACTGATCATCTGTCCAATGGGCTAAATTCCTGTGACGTCATAGTCACATGTGTTTCCAGTCAATCAGTTCAAAAGCTCAGGTGACGTCACGATAAAAACAATCATGTGTTTACAGCTAATCAATACATGCGCTTCGTTGTTGCCAACTTTTGCTTTTTGCGGAAACTTTCTCTTAAAAGATACATATTTCTTTATACTAATAACACACATAGGTACATAAAATGCATTTTGTTTAAAAGTGCATACATTGAATAAGATATTTTTTTAATTAAAAATCTTTTTGAATGTTTTTTTTTCCATATTATTTGAACATCTTTACGCAATATAGAAATTTGAAATTTTATCTAAGTTTTACAAAAATCCAACATGAACAAAAAGTTTAATGTCTGTGTTTGATTCAATGGAAACGTGTTTTTTTATCATGTCCCTCGTAAATTAAGCCCATTAATGAGTTTTTTGAAAGTAATTTTTTTTTGTTGAAAATTGTTTAAAAGGCTTTTTGCTTGGGAAATTTTATCTCTTGTCTGTGAGGATCTTTGCGTACCTTCCTTAACCCCCTTAAATCTTTTATAACCTTTTCACAAAAACCCTTCTGAAAAAGGAAAAAAATGATATGTAAAAATTTAAATTTAGATATATATAGTCAATATTTCTACCCAGAGCAGGTAGGGGTGGATGTAAAACCAGAAGGGGGTGTGTGTGTGTCAGGTGAGTTTTAGGGCGGTATCATTTTTAATTATTGTGATTAAATTTTTTTTTAAGGAAAGATTTAAAGTGACGATTGATCACTGAGGTTAAATTAAAATTAGATTTAAAAGGGGTAATAGGTTGATCCCATATAAGGTAGATCGAGTTTGATATCTCCTAATTTCGTTATTTCGTTTGGTTTCCACTTCCGGGTTTGCACCAAATTCTCTTACTGTTATTAAATGAATTTGTGTCGTTATTTTGGTGATCAAAAATAGATTGATTGGATATGGCAAATGTTTTTTCCCCCCCCTTCACATATCTAGGGCCCCAAAAGAGGGGAACTCTAAAGTCTAACAGACGCATATAAATAAAAAATATTTGAGGCATAATTGTTTCGGACCTGTAATAACGAAGGAAGAACTTAAAGATATCGTCAGTAAAATGAAACGTCAAAGTGAAGCTGTTACAGAAAATATAGATCCTCCTATTAGGTACTGATAATTCATTGCAACCATCAGAGCCTAATGTATATCGATAATAATTGCAGCGTAACTTTTTTTGTATGGAAAATATTTGAGTTTTGATTTTTGTATTGAATTCAGTATTAAGTTATCTTTAAAATGATGTATACGACTTTGCATTTTGTGAAACATAATATTTTCTTTAAGCTTAAAATATAAAAACAAAATTTCTAAAATTGTTCACAATTTTTCGCGAATGATTTTTCCATAACAACTTCTGATTGATCTTTGATCTCCAGTTGTCATTAATTGCAAGAAAATTAGATTCCACCAAATCATCCCATCTCAACCACGGTCTTCCCTACCTTCTGGTTAAAGGTATCCGACTACGTACGGAAACGGGGTTTAGCAAAAACGTATAAATGGATAATATTTATATTTAGTGTCACTTAGATCAGAAAATGTATATAAAATTGTTTTAAGAATATTTTGATCATAAAAATTATTTAAGTACAATATTTTGACAAAAAATGCTCATAGAATGACCTATTTTCAAAACATTCTCTTTTTATGGAAAATGTTTCTATAACAATAATATTTTGCCTGTATACAGCTCAGACCTCTGTACAGAGTCTGAACTAAAATATTTGAAATATATAATAGCTAAATTGGATTTATATATTTTAATTACAACAAGGGGGAGAAATTTTAAGAAAAAATACTGAGCCAATTATTTCAATTGTTAGTAACTCAAAAATCCTAGTGCAAGCTCTGTGGAGAATTCTTTACTTTATCTAAGCAAAATATTATTATAGACGCATTTTTTTATAAAAGGAGAACGTTTTGAAAATAGGTCATTCTAAGTAAATTTTTGTACTGTTAATGGATTGACCAAATTCTGGGAAACAGGAACATTATTGTATTTAAGACAGGAAAACGGCTCAACATCTTGAGATATATCTCTGGACGTGATTGGGAAGCAAATGCTGGCACTCTGAGAAACACGTACATCTCACTAATCAGGCCCATCTTAGAGTATGGCGTTCCAGTTTATGTAGAGCCTCCCCTACAAATTTTCAGAAACTTGAAAAGGTCCAGCTCATTGATGTTCGGATCATCACTGGTCTAAAATACTTTCCCAGGATAGTACTTTTCGAGGGGGGACCTGTTAAGAGCCTTAGGAGACAGGATGTCTAAAAAAATCTACAACAAACTCAAAAGTCGGGTTTCCCTCGAAACCCAGTCAGCCTACTTCAAAGATGGGTTTTAAAAACCAGAGACTCGGGGAAAAAAACAACCCCTTCAGCCAAAAAGTTCTTTAAACCATACCATTGGTGCTGTGGAACCTCATCACCGTCAAAATTCTTAAAGCGGATGATCTAAGGGGTTTTTCCATCCAGAATTACCAGTCCCGGAATAAACAGGCAGACCATCCTGCCTATCTAAAAATTACCCAGAAAAATTGGAATATACCAGCGCCTTCGGTTTTTTATGGATGGCAGTAGAGACGAATTATCGATCTGGCGCGAATTTACACAAATCGCAAGATCATATCTTAGAACCCATACGTTCTCGGTTTTCCGGGAGCTAATAGTCATTGATGAGGCCCGGTTTTCTTGCATCTCTTAAATGGAAAAAATTTGGATCTTCTGATAGTAAAAGTGCAATACAGCACTTGTCCATTTGGAAAGTGGAGTAATGTTGGAGTGTCAATACCATCGTTAAAAACAACCCCCCTCCATCAAATTACCTGCAGGGGTTGCTTTTCCCCAGATCTAGGGAAAAGAAGGACACTTTGGCCAAAGCTGGCGCTTGCAGGGGACCAGAGCCTCAGCACCCTCACCTTTTGGGATTTTCTTGAAACCGAACCCAGACAAAGACCGCTTGGGTTACCCAAGGCCCATTGGTTCAGTGCCCCCGCCCTGAAGGGTCTCTGGCTCCGGTTTTACAAAAAGGGGTCAAACCTTCGCCCCTTTTTTGGGGGCCCTATCCAAACAATGAAATTTTTTTAAGTATAAAAAGGCTTTGAAATGTCACGAACCTTCGAGCCGGGCCTCGCCTGCTCCTATCCTCGAATGCCTAGGGCTCATCAAGCAGGATTTAGAAGACGATCCCTTACAGGTGTTGGACTTTCTGAAAGTGTACGATGTCATGGACCTGGTCTAGCACTGTTGACCAATGGGGGAGTGTGCAACCACAACAAATCAATTTTTTCCAAAACTTCGCATTTAAATAATTTTTAGTGTCATATTGTCCTTAGCACAATTTATACGTGTATTTTAGTCTAAGTGACACTAAATAGCATGAATATTACCCATTTATGCACTATTTTAAAATCAGGTTTCCGAACGTAGTCGGATACCTCTTAAGGTATCCGACCGTGAATTAGCAAAAGCGCATAAATGGATAATTTTCATGATATTTAGTGTTACTTAGACTGGAATACACGTATAAATTGTGCTAAGGATAAATTGACTATAAGAATTATTTAAATGCAAAGTTTTGAAAAAAATTGATTTGTTATATATAACTTTGAATTGGGTTTAACCATATTTTACAACAACAGAAGGGAGCAATTTTAAGAAAAAAACGCCGATAATTATATATATATTTCAATTGGTTGTAACTCTGAAAATAATGTGAATTTTTCAAAAATTCTAGTTGAGTCTCTGTAGACTGGTCTGAGCTATATACATACAGGCAAAATATTATTATAATAGAAGCATTTTTCACAAGAGGAGAACATTTTGAAAAAAGATTATTCTAAGTTAATTTTTTGCCAAAATATTGTACTTAAATAATTTTTTTTTGTCAAAATGTCCTGAAAACAATTTTATACATGTATTCTAATCTGAGTGACACTAAATATCGTGAAAAGTATCTATTTATGCGCTTTTTTAAAATCACGGTTCCGAACGTAGTCGGATACCTTAAGCAATATTTTTATTCAGTGCAATATTTAAAATACAGTCTAATTCTTATAAGATGCAAGAAAACCTGTATGAAATACATTTTTAAATGCTAGTTTTTCTATGAAATTTTTTAAGTTTAATTTTCATTAACTTTAATTTGTGGATTAATAAAAAAATTAAATGAACGAACCTATTCCCATTTTACTTATGTAAAAAATAGTAACTCTTAAAATAAATTTTAATGATACTTAATAATAGAATTACAACACCGCACACTATTAAAAATTAATAAACAATTTTTGTTGGTTTTAAAAATAATAGCCGAAGACCTTAAATATTAAGTCTTTTGTTTTCTCCAATATGCAGCAGACATTGCGAAAGACACATTTAAATTGTATGCGTGCATTTTGATTCTATTGAAGACGCATTCAATCTGGTAAAGGAGAACACAGAACGATTTTCTTTCCACATGAGTTGTGGAAGTATTGAAAGAATTTATGGCAACGGCAAAAAAACAGTCTAGAGAAAGAGATCCCTTTCTTTCGAGGAGTATAACGAAAACTGAATTTTTCATGAAGTCAGAGCTCAGATAACGGCTGCACACCATCGCGACAGCCATATTGAGATGTCTCGAAAGTGAAAAAAAGGTTGTGATGGCGTCGCTTTTATCTTTAAAGAAAAAAAAAGTTACAAGATTTATTATAATAGAAATATGTATTAATGATACATGAATTATTTGAATAATTTCCCTAAGCTCTGTTTTGTGATTTTGAAAAATCTTATTTCTTTGAATAATTATACAAAAAACTTTAAGCTTAATTTTGAATTTCATATATTTTAATCTTTTATTTAATAAGTACATTGTTTTTCTACTGTTTCATCAATGAAGCTAATCGGTTAAAATTATATACTGTCAAATCTAAGTTTTACATTCCATGATTGTTTTTGATTTCATGGGGGTTAGCAACAATTTTATGATACACGAAATTTCGAATTTTCTAATGCGTATGTTTATTTTTTTATCGTCATTACTATATGAAAACATGTTTCATTTCTTGAAATCAGACATTTTTTATTACATAAGTGTGTGTTTCTCATCTTCACTAAAAGTATAATATTGCATAAATTTATTCTACAAATTTTCTCTTACCGTAACCCTAATTTATTGACAATACTTATAAGTACCACTCACTTTAAAATGACATAGAATAACCATATTTTACGAATACTCTGACGATACTTATCAGGAATATTTTTTTAAATCCACTTTTCCAAGATATATGACAGCACGGGTGAGTATTTTAGCGGGGAGGGTGAATAGTTTTACAGCAGAAGTTGCGTTTTTATCTGACGGTGTTTTCAGTGGATTGCGAAGATTATCATTTTTGTTCCGAAAAAATAGTTAATGTCAAAAAGTATCTTATTTTCTTTTGTATGTTAATGAAGATTTTAGAAAACGATTTGACTATTTATATTTAGTGAAAAATGTGTATAATTAATTTTACAGTTGAATATCTTTAATTAATGAATAAGCACTAATGGATTAAATTTCCCAAATTTGAGTATTTTGTTTATGTATATCCCTTAATTTTCAATGTAGAGATTAAAAAAAATATTACATGAAAAAAAAAATGTGGCACATAAAGGACTAAAAGTATCTTAATAGTGTTACGAATTTTGTGTAATTAGTGTAAATAATTTGTATTTGAGTGTTTAATGCATTTATATTATTCTATGTTATGTTTACTGCATGTTAAAATTGTACCATTCACAAGCAATGCCGCCCCTTACGTTATAATGGCGATTCAATGAGAACATGGCGAAATCTTGGCTGTAAAGCCAAGTTGGCGACCATTTGGCGACTTTGGCGACAATTTTGGCGTCATTGGCGACCAAGTTGGCGAGTTAGGACTCTGGAATCTTCTAGAAAGTAGTGGATCTCTCCACTAATGTCACGAGCGGCTATATTTCTGGAAGTTTCGGTCGCGCCTATAAATAAGATGCTCGCCGGGACGGCAGGGAGTCTGGATTAAACCAGCGAGTAGTGAGGACTTTTTTGACTCGCGATTAGCTCGGCTGTGCTTGTGAATGATCTTTACTTACGTGTATTTTTAAACACTGGTTATTGTGTTTGATTGCTGTTGAAGGTGTGAAGACCTTTGGATATTTACTCTGTGAATATTGGTGCTGAATCCTGTATTTAAAGGATTGTATTTTTGATAATAAATTCGCATCACTCTTAAAGAACTGTTTATTTTCTTTGTGATTGTTTTGCATAAAATCCATGAACCCTCGGATCTACAAAACAATATATTATCCTCATCTTTCTTTCACTGTACATATTACCACATACGTAATGATGACTATATGTTTTTAAATTATATATTGGTATATAAGTAAACTTTCATGTGTATTGAAACACATTCAATAGCATTTGCCTCTTGATTTAAAAAGGATTTGAATTTCTGAAACCAAAATCTGTTTTGGGTTGATCTTTGCTCGTCAAAAGAAACATGTATACCAAATTTTAAATCTGTTGGACTAACAATTAAAAAATAAGGGTTTTTTTTAATCACGAAGGATTTCATAACTTCCCATAAGCCCCTTTGAAGTCGATTTCCGTAAAAGCCATTCTTATTGGATCTCTAATTAGCAAAAAAGAAATGCTCATCAAATTACTGATTTGCTTGATCTAATATCTTTAAAAATTAATCTTTTTTTTTTCTATTTTTAAACCCCTATTACCACTTGCAACACTTCTTGAAACTCAATTTTCACCAAACCCGTACTTAGCCGATCTCTATGCAACAAAAAAAAGAAACATGTATACTAAATTTCAAGACTATTGGGGTCTAATAGTTCAAAAATGGGATATTTTAATATATATATTCCCCTAAACCCACTTAGGAGTCGATATTCCCAAAACCTGTTATTAAAGGATTTCTACTCAACCAAATATACATTCTTACAAAATTTCATATCTGAGATTTAAGAATTTAAGAGATCTTGTAATGAATGAGTGAGTCACTTTTCTATTTTTAAATATAGATTTTAAAAATCTCAGCTATTATTAGAGGGAAGTAGCTATTAATTATTTATTTTTAATTTTGTTCATGCTGTTAGATTATGATCTATAACTTTAAGACACTACACTTCATGACTATCTACCGTTTCCTTTTTATCTTAAAATACTCTTATAATGATTTTTCATCCATTCCAAATTCAAAATAAAATAGTCATCCGACTTTCCCCAAATTTTTGCCAAGCATTCTTTCCTTTTCTGTGTCACCATTGATCTTAAAATGTGTCACAGTTTCGTTCTACTATCCACTTTTTTCCTGGAATGCCCCATAAACATGGTTATCTTTTCTCTGGAAGTCAGAAAACTGAAAAACTAGGAAGAATTTTTCTTTTTGTCTCCCAATCAATCATTCTTTATTCCAGTAAAATCCTTGTTTACCCACCATCCTTGACTACGGAGTGGGAAAAAAAGCGCCAAATCGTGTCAACAAATCTTTTTTTTATTTGCATTGACTCTCCAGTTTGATCGTAATATCCACAGCATAATAATACATTCTTATCCAGTATGATGACAGAATAGTTCGCCAAGTTGGCGATGAATAACTGTAGAGGCTTAAAAATAAGCTGCAATCCTTTATGTCTTATATGTGGCATAATTTCATTTTTGCTGCTCTAATTCTTAGAAACATAGTCTGTACCTTTTAAACTTTTAATTTTTTTAGAGATAATCCTTTCATTCTTATTCAATCATTTGTTCATATAATAAAACAGTTTTGTGCAGTACCTAGGTATTATAACGTTGAACTATTTCGCCAAAAGGTATCGCCAATTCAAAAAGTGTCGACAAATGCTATAATAATTATCAGTACTCTGTTCCAACGTGCACGGGAACTGTTTCCACAACTGGCTGCATATCAGGACTGTAGTGATGTCTTTAGATTCTACGACAGTGGTCAACATATACCTATTTTACTTATCCTAACTTTTTTTACTAAATATTTCTCTATATCTCCGGTCTATTTTGCATAACCCTCTAAGCGGTCTGCACTTAAAGTCTTGGCATTCTGGAGATGCTTCAAAAATGCACCGCACATATTTTTTTGCTTTCAGGTGGGGTTCTCAAAAGCGGTTGAGCCACACTTTTAAGAATGCGGCTCGGCCGCTTTTGGGAATCTTGCTTGAAGGCAGAAAAAGCATCTTTGGAATGGAGGAATTTTACGTGCAGACCGCTTGGAGGGATAATATTCCCATTTCCATCTCCTTTTCTAAACATATCTTCGTATTTTTGATATTTTTTTAGGTATTTTTTTTTAAAGTTTTCTATAGACAATCTTGCGTTCCATAAATATTTTCTTTAAGAAGATCTTGCCAATTTAAAAGACACCGCCAAATGCTGCCATCTGCGTATTTTTATTGTTACTGTTTGCGAACATTCACGGGAACGACTTTCCACCGTCGGCAATATGTTGTACCATTTGGCGACATTTTTCGATTTGATGAAACTGGCCAATGGTATATTACGTAAGTACCGAGATAATTTTCCATGTCTTTTTTCCGAAAAAGAAAAGGAAATTTTTAAAGGAACCCAAATATTTTTGGAACCGTGTTTTTAAAAAGGCATAAATGGATAATTTTCAAGATTTTTGGGGTTTTCCCCGGAAATTGAATACATGATAAAATTTTTTAAAGGGGACATTTTAAAAAAAAAAATTTTTTAAAAATGCAATTTTTTGGGGAAAAAAATTAATTTGGGAATAATTTTTTTTTCAAAAGTTTATTTTTGGGAAAAAATGTTTCATTATAATAATATTTTTGCCTGTATATAGCTCAACCTCTCTACCGAGGCTCAACTAGAATTTTTGAAATATATAAACTTAAATTGGGTTTATCCATATTTTACGACAACGGGGGGGCAATTTTAAAAAAAAACCCAGAAATTATTTCAAGGGGTTGGTAACTCTGAAAAAAAATGTAAATTTTTTTCAAAAATTTTGGGTTAAACCTCATAGAAAGGAAAGGGTTTAAATATATAGGCAAAATAGTATTACAATGGGAAAGGTTTTTCCAAAAAAAGGGAGAACATTTTAAAAAAAAGATTTTTTCTCAGTTAATTTTTGCCAAAAATAAATTCAAATAATTGTTTTGTCAAAATGTCCTTAAAAAAATTTTTTAGCTTTGCATTCTTCTGGGGTGACAAAATACCATGAACACCCATTTATGCATTTTTTTTAAAACCCTTTTCCCCCAACGAAAGTCGGATCCTTAAAAAAAAATGTTTATTGTTAATTTTTTTTGTTTTTTTTTAAAAAATATAAATTAAAAACCCGAAGAACTTATTAACTATGAATATACATAGAAATACTTTTGCACAAGTTCATTTTTCCCCTTTTAAAAAAAAATACATACTTTACTGATTTTTTAAAAGTCAAAAGGGTTTTGTCTTTTTTTTCTTGTTTTAAAAATCACAGTATAAACTTTTTTCCCGCATGAAAAAAGAAATATCAAGGAATTTTTTAATCAATTGGGCCTTGATATTAAAAAAATGGCCGTCGAAAATTAAAAAGATGGAACTTTACGAAATAAAAAAATTCCACGAGCATCATTTGATTTAGAAAATAAAAAAACATATCTTTTCTTTTGAATATAAATGCGAATTTTTTTTTTTGAGTTGTTGTTACAGCAATTTTAAAGCAATATTAAGACTGGTTTAATTTCTAAATTTTTTTCTTCTTTCTTTTATAAAATATTGCATTTTTTCGTGTATTATCGGGAGAAAAAAACTTAACCCCTTTTTTTTTTCAAATTGCAAATTCATGTTATTTTTCCTTTTATCATTCCCCCTTCAACACTTTCTACAATTCTTTAAGAAATATCAAAATACTTTCTTTAAAAAAATTTTGCATTTTTTTTTTTTTTAAAAAATTTTTTATGCAGTTTAAATTGCACAAAATGATATTTTTTTGAAAAATTTTGGGATGAAATATCTAATGATGCAGGAGTTAGACCCACCCAACATAAACATTGATACCTTGTAAACCGTCTACCCAAATAAGCGAACTTTATAATATTTTTAATTTATTTATCTTATATACATATACGTCTTTAAATTTCATGGGTTTTTTTTTGGGGTTTTTCAGTAAAACTCCACCTTTTTTTTTACAACTTAAGTAATTTTCTATGTATATATTAAGGGGAATATATATATTTTGTCTAAAAACCCCTTTAAATTGGGGATTTTTTCCCCTGAAGTCAGTGGGATTTTCCTTGAAATCTAGGTTTCAAAAGAATCAAAAAAAAATTTTGAAAAAGAAATTTTTTCCAATTCCGTCACAAAAATCTGTTTTTTTCCCCGCCACCAGATAATGTTGCTAATAAAAATAGAGTTTATTTTAGTTATATGTATAAATAGTTTTAAAAGTTTCTGGTTATAAATTACTTACAGATTTTTTTAAATATTTTTCTTATACTGAAAAAGTAATTAATTTTTTTTGCGATTACAGTGAAGTCCCAAAATTTCGGCCTAAATTGGGGAACCCAATTGTGGCCAAAGGTTTTTAAAAAAACTAGGTTACTGAGATTTTAAGAAAAAAAAAAAATAAGTAAGAGTTTTTCCCTCAGAAAAAAAAAGTACTGCCAAAAAAATTGCCCAAATCCTTTTTAAAAAAAAAAGTACATACATTATCAAAACATACAGCATTTACTACAAAAAAAATTAATAAAACATAAACTAAACTCAGGGGTTAGCAGCCCATAAGACCCAATCCCTTTGTACCCATCTCAGTTTTAAAGCCCTTTGGGGCGTTAAGGTACCTGAGCAAATTTCCCTTTTCCGGTGGTCAGCCCTGACAAAAACCCCGTGCAGGCCCAAAAGGAAAAATTTGGTACTCATTTATCGACCCACGGGAAGGGATGAAAGCGTGAGTCAACCTCTCCCAGCTCGAGGTTCTAAACCCCGGGCCCTTGGTGGGGGGCGCGATACGAAACCCAAATTTCCCCAGGGGGTACAATAAATAAAAAATTATATAGTAATTTACCTGACCCGGAAAAATACTTATAGAAAGGGGTATTGCCAAATTCCGCCCGAGAAAGCAGTACGAATTCGATAGTACGCAGCATGGGGACGACAAACCCCTATAAAAAGGCTGAAAAACCATATTTAGTGAGAGTAATTCAAAAAAAATAGTTATAAAAGGGTGAATTCAGTGGAATGAGAAATTGGCAATAAGAATAAGAAATGCTTTCCCTTTTACACGTAAAGCATGTTTACCTTCCCGGAACAATACTTACAGCTCAATAAGTGATAGTCATAGGAATTTCCGGGTTGCGGTCGCGTAGGCCCAAGCACGGGGTCGACACCTAGGGGAAAAAGGGGACCGTCGCACGCGTCTAAATAAATCCGGCTGCTGGCGATGTAGATGAAAGCGACGACGTTCTGTGTCGAATCCTCCCTATAGCCACCAGAATCTCACACCCCAAGTCAGCCGCGGTAGCCGAGGGGTAAAGGTATCGGATCGTGACAGCTTTGTCGCGAGTTGGGAATCCAGTACCACTAAAGACCGCCGTTGGGGAAGCGATGCACGTTAAATCTTGTGAGATCTGAAACGTCCCCCCTTTTTTGGGGGGGTGGGAGAAAGGGAAAAGGGGGTGGACAGCCCAGGTGCCCCACGCCCTTGACCATGGTTCCAAAAAATTTGTCCGTCGCCAAAGCCCCGGTAACGGGGAAAGGCGACGAAATATTAAATTTAAATTAACCAAGGTTTTCCCAAGGGTAGCACCAGAAGAAAATTGGGAACCACAGAACCCAAAGGGATTGAATGAGAAGGGGGGGGGCCCCCAAAGGTCCACCGCGTTTAATCCACCCTTCCGGGAACAAGTAGCACGGGAAGTGGTTTTGCCCCTTAAACGAAAGTGCTTCGGGGCATGACTCACACTTTTTTGGTGGTAGTTACCGGTACCCCTGCAGCAACTGCCGGGAAAAAAGGGGAAAATTGAAATATATGTAAAACAGTGTTTCTCCAAACTAAAGGGGGCACCCCCCCGGGGGAGGATTTGGATAATTCTACGGGGGGGCGCGGTTTTTCCAGAAAAGTCAAAACAATATTATTTAAGAAAATTATTTAGTTATGGAAGGTAAACAAAAAAAAATACATTTTGGCATAAAAAAAATTAAAATACACATTTACATTGATGTAATACACTTATAATATAGCACAATGCATTTAATAATTAATTTAACAGCACTAAGTTAAGATCAAGTTTAATAATTACTAGTGACACATGCCATGGACTTATATAAAAACTCATAACCCAAAATTAATATTTATATGGATAATTTGTACGGTTTACAACTAATCCATAAAACCAATATATATATAAAAGTTATGTTTTGCTCCCCAGTGCCACATTTTTCCCAAATATTTTTTAACGTACGTGTTTATTGGGGGGGGAAAAAAAGGAAAAAATAAGAAAATTCCCTCTGAACTTTTTGTCAAGGTACTTTTATTGCATTTTAAAGAAAGATCGTATTTGGGAAAAAGACGTATATATATGCCCGGGGTAATTTACCCTTTTGGGGTTTGGGACTGAGGCGTTTATATACGCCCGGTGGTACTGGGGTTAAAAAAGCCGTGTTGTAGCTTTAGCGTTATTGTAAAAGTATTATTGAATTAAAAACATTATTATTTTGGGGGGGGGAGGCGTAATGAAAATTGAAATTGAATATTGGGTCCCAAAAATGAAAGTTTGAAAAAAGAACTGATGTAGAAGTTTCTTAAACCCCTTACCGGGAAAAACCCCCAAATCTCCCGGTATTTCGTTTTGGGTCTCACTTCGTCTTACCATCGCCCTTTGATGGCTACTATTGGGAGATTTTCTCCGGCTAAACGTGTGGATTGCAGGGGGTTTTTGCTTTTATGTGATTTGACGTCCCCATCTGCATCCCGTCCCCCCTTTTAAATTTGTCAGTCGCATTCGGAAAACACCCTATAAAACGTATGAAAAACAAAGTTTTGATAATTGTTTTCCCTTTTCCTGTATTGAAAATTTTAAGGCCAGCAATGTATATAGTTTATAAATAAAATCTTTTGCAATATTTTTTAAAATATTCAGACTCAGGGGCTTTAAAAAACTTGTTTTGGGAAAACGTAGTTGAAAATCTTGTGACGGAATTTTACGGAGTTTCTATTAATCCTCTTGGGGAATCTTTGGGGCCATCAATTAAAAGTTATTTACAGCCATCCCTCTCAAAAAAAACCTTTGATATCAGATTAGCTATGGAATTTTAGTAATCGAGGGAGAAGGAAAAGCAGCTGAGTTGTTGAACCGGGTTTTCGGAAAGGATGGAAATTCGGGGGACCCCATGATTATAGGATGGGTTTTTTAAGTTATTAAAAAAATTAAGGAAGTTGGGTTTCTTGAGATAATTTTTGAGTAAAGCTTTTGGATTTCATCCCCTTTTTTCCCCATAAGATTTTGAGCTACGTTATATCATTTCTAGTTTTTTCCCTTTAATATTTTTCCTTTGTTTTTTGATTATTATATTTGGTAATTTTTTTTTTTCCATTTGGTAGGGTCATAAAATTTTTACCCTACAGATTTAGGTCGAGTAGATGAAGAGATGGCTTCCCCAGGCCATTACAACCTTTTTCGGGTTTTTTACAGTATTTTTTTTTTAAATTTTATACTTACTATATATTTTTTTTTGACTATTTTAGCTTGTTCCCTTTTGTTTTCCAGTTAAAAAAATTAGTTATTCAAAGTGATTTAACATTATTAATATAAAAATGCCTTCCGATATTTAAAATGATTCCCATTTTTGTCTAGACAATATATTTATTTCATGGCTCTAAATAAAACTTATTTTTAAAAATGTATTTATTTATTCAGGTTATATCACATCTTTTACAAAATGTAATGGATTTATTTTGTAAAAAAAAAGTTGTACAAATTTAATTTTTCTAAAACAGAAGTTTTGCCAAATAAATGCTTTTTCGCCCCAAAAAAAAAATTCCTATCCCGTCTATGCGTTAAATTTTTTTAAAAGATAAAAGTAATACTGTCCCCGCGACATTATATTTATTGAATTCTTGGATAAAAAACCCGTCTGCAGAAAGGAATCAGAAAATTTTTAGGAGAGTTAATAAAGATGTTACCGCCCTTTTTTGATTTTAAATTTAAAAATTTTTTAAAATTTTTTGATATTGCAGTTAGATTATTTGATGTTTTAGCTTTTTTGGGTTTATATTTTAACTATCGTTTTTTACTGAAAGATGTTACAAGATTTTTTTTGAGTCAAGCTGATTTTTTAAATTTTTGTTTTACTGTTACACAAGGGCTTATAGAATACCCGGAAAAAAATGATGAAATTATTGTGCGAATTTAGTGCTGTAAACTATTTTTAATAAAGAAGTTTTAATTTCTTCACATTTAACTATACATTTTTTTAAAAAATTATCTTTAAATTGTATTATGATGTTTTTTTAGTTTTTTGAAAAGACTATTCGCTTCTCTTTTTTATTTTTGAGTCCGTGGTCGCCTAGTGGTCATGGTCACTGACCCGTTTTTTTCGGAGTGTTATAAATTCCATCCTAGGGCACTGAAAACTCCTATGTAAAAACCGATGCCCTTAAAAACTGTTAAGGCTAAAAAATTTCCCATTGGCGGTGTGGGTAAGGTTAGAAAGGGGGGTACCAGCTCAGTTTTCCATCTTTTATCACTTGACCATTGTTCGGATTTGTGAATTACACCTTAAACCCCGTGTTGCTTTTAGCGCGACAAAATATAATTTCAATGTATTGCATATTGACAACTAGGGGTTGGAATACCGACCAAAAATCCCAAAACCGGTATTCGGTATTTTTTGGGTTTTTACCGGTTTTAATACCCCTAGTAGAAATTTTTTGAAAAAGAAAAAAAACCAGTGTTTTTTCTTTTTTTTTTCCCTTGCTTTTTTTGGGGGTTAAATATCCAAAAAATGGGTTTAAAATTTTTAAAAAATTTTAACATTATATAAAAAAAATCAAAAAAAAAGGAACATCTTAATTTTTCACCTGACATCATACTCTTTTCATCATATGAGTAATGAAATCAAAAACCCAAAATATTATTAAAAAAGATTTTTTTAAATTTTTTTAAAAGTTGTTCTTATTAAAAAATTTTTAAAGGACTAAGTTTATGGTATATATATAATAAATCTGAAAGATATTTTTTAACCCTAAAAAAATGATATGCAAATACAATGTGAATTTTAAAACCAAAAAATTTTAAAAAATATCGGTTTAAAAATTTATATATATATTGGAAATATATTTTAAATATATTAATATATATATATATATATATATATATCCGATATATATCCGAAAATATCGTTCCCATATTCGTAGTCGAAAACAAATATCAGACCCACGAACCCGCGTTGTGCAATATCGTTTTGGGCTGTAATAGAATAGTTTTGGTCCCCTTTTGTGATTTCCCCACATTTTTTTTCCCCTTCTCCCCCGATTGTACAGTGCAACATATTCCCCCAAACAAATTTTTTGCCAGTTGGGGGCATACAAAAAGAAAGTATACCACTCGTATTTTGCAATGTTAGCGATCCCCGAAAATATAAAGGGGGACAATTTTAAATGATCTCAGTAAAAACGAAAAAACCCGGGATTTGAACTTGTGAATCCCGGGATTACAAAAAATTTCAAATGGCCCAAAAAAACCGGTATTGGGCCCTCCCCAATTTAAAAACTAAACCTTTGAAAACACGGTAAGTCCCCAAAAATGGAAGCCATTTAATGGTGACACCATCTAAGCCCCGTTTACATTGGGGAAGGGGGAAAATACCGGTAATTTCGAAATACGGATGAAAACCGGGATTATACCGAAATGTTTTTTGGGGTCCGTTTTCAAAGAAGGGGTGGGTTTTTGAGAATCTGGTGATTGGTTTTATAGGGTTCACGTGATTATAAAAAAGTAAAAAACCCTGGGGGAAAAAACTAAATTTTTAGCGCGATTATCCTTTAAAGGACATGTGATTATGTTTTTGTTTTTACCCCAAAAAATTTCGTTTACTTTTTTATTTTTTGCTCTTGCACATTTATAATTTTAAACCCCCCCAAAATTTCATTTTCGTCGGTTTTCGGAAAAAAAACTTTTTTTAAAATCCCCGGGAAAAAATTTAAAAGTTTTGTAAACATGGATAAAAAATGACATTTTTTTTTCAATACCAATTTAGAAACCGTCCCCCAAAAAAACCCAACTACGTTTTCTATTTTTATTTCCCCATAAAAACTTCTAAAAAGATCGAAAATCGCCAGTTTGGCGCAATTTTTTTTGTGTTGTGTTTCGGAGTAGAAAACCCCACGATTTAAGAAAACTTTGGGGGGGATAAGGGCCCGAACAATCCAATCGGACTTTGGATAGATGTCTAACAGGAATGGAAATTTTTTTTTTATTTTTTAAATTATATAGAGAACAATAAAAAAAAGATAAAAAAATATTTAGATAGCTTAAATTTTATTTGTTTTAAAATCTTCAGAGTAGTTATAAAAGGGAAAATTTTTGTTTTTAATTACCTAAAAAAAAGAACACCCCAAAAAAATCTGATAAAATTTAAACATACCATGTCATATTAAAACAAGTATATATATAATTTATACCACTTTAAAAAATTAGAAATGAAAATTTCCCTTTTTAAAAAATATATAAAAATCATGCAAATTTTTGGAAAAGTCTCTATTCCTTTTGGGGACTGTTTTTTGTAAAAGGTTTTAAATTTTTCGAAATTCATTCTGAATGTGGTAAAAAATTAAGGCATTAAATGTGTGTATTTATAGAAAAAAATATTTTTCATATATTGAATATTAAATTCCCGTTTTCTTGTACATGATCAAAATAAAAAATCATTTTTTTATAAATCCAAATTTTTTTACAAAAAAATTATTAAATATTTGTGAGGTATCTATTTATTAATGATTTCTTTAAAACATCTGTTTCCCCGAATTTGACTGGGTATAAATTTTTTTTCCCCAGATGAACCTTTTTTTCTATGGATAAAAAAATATGCAATTATTGGTATTTTTTACAGTTAAAAAAATAAAAAATTTAATAATTTTGATAAATTTCCCTATAAAAAACTTTTTCACTTTTTATTTTAAATATCAACATTTTTTGTGTTTAAAAAATCTGTGCAACCCCCCCAAATTTTTAAAAAATAAGCATGAATACTCTGGGTTTTTTTAAGGGGAAAAAAGTCTAAATGCTCATGTATATTGATATTATCCTGCTAATAAAAATTTAAAACCTAAATAAATTTGTCGCATTGAGTTAAATTACAAAAAATTGGGCCCCAAAAAGTGCCCAGATAAAATTCCAAAATTTAACGGTAATTGGGGTCATGAAACGAAATACGACTTTACATATAGACATTTTCTGTGGGGTGTTTTTCCTTCTAAAAACATTGGGAAATTTTTCAAATTTTTACTTAACCTTTTTTGACTTTCTATTTCCCTTTAAAAAAATAACGGCGTTGTTTTTTCAATAAAACTATATTCGTAAAAATTCAGTAAAAAAAGGGATTTCAAAAAAAATTTTTCAAAAAAAAAGGGGTTTCCCAAACCAAAATCCTGTATTTTTTGAAAAGTATCTTAAGGAGGAAAATTTGGGGGAATGTATTGTATTATCAAATATCTTCAAAAAAAAAACCCCAAATGCTGCGATATACAGCCAATAAATAAAAAATGTCCCGATCACGTTTGAACACAAGTAAAAAAAAATAAATGAAAATTTAAGTTTTTTTTGTTTAAAATTTTGCTTTTTTGCTTGGTGGAAATTAAAGGTTTAACCATGTTCCAAAAAATTTTTGGAATTTTGAGTACTGATTTAAAAAATTTCTTAAGAGAAACTTTTGGGAAAAAAAATTTTAAAATTTTGCTCATGTGTAATTTGGGGGGGCTGAGAAAATTTCATGAAATTTAGGATTGCCCCGAAAAGAATCTTGCTTAGAATTTGTACAAATTCAATTAATTTATTAATGATAAACTTTTGGTAACTTATCCCTTTAAAAATGATTTTAATTAATTTAGTTCTTAACTTTATTATATTTTTAAACATTAAATTTCAGAACAAAAAATTTTGAATCTCTTTTTCTGATATTGTTTCATCTTTCCCTTTTTTTTAAAGTAATACATAAAAAGGGTAAATTCAGTTTGCATACCCGTGATAACGAAAATAACATGTCAATGCATTTCTCCAAATAAGTTTAAGTTTGGATGAACCAAAAACATATTTTTAAAAAAAAAAAAAAACCCTTTTTTCAATTTTTTCCGTGTATTTTCCATTCACCCCCTTTTTTTTTTGATGTAGTTTTAAGTATATGCAATTTTAGATTTATTTTTAAATTAATGCAAGGAAAATTGGGGGGGTTTAAAAAAAAAAAGCTCAGGGATTTTTTAAAAGTAATTATAACTTTGTGTTATGATGAACAAATGTTATACAAAAAGGGTTTTTTGTATTTTTTTGGACATGGGAAAAGGGTTTTTCGAGAAAATTTTACAAAAAAAACGTGTTTTATATTATTATTTTATATACGTGTATTTGTTTTTTTTTTCAACTTTTTCTATAAATTGCATGATTTTTTGTATTCTAATTTGTTCTTTTAAATTCTGAAAGTTTTTTTTTTATAGAAGTGGGGTTTTATAACTCTGCCAGTTTGTAAGATCTGAAATTTCAAAATTTTGTGATATTTCATTTAATCTGGGCCCATACCATATACAATTTCTCAAAAAAACTATTAAAAGTTTTTTTTTAGCTAACCTATATACAAATGTTATAGGTTTTGCTTTTTTTGTATATTTCGCACAGTTGGCTGACCAAAAGACTAGTTTTTTCCATTAATTTCCTTTTTTTGGAAACAAAGGGAAAACCATTTCAAATCTTACCCTTTTTTAAATGTATTGATCCAAAAAGAAAAAAAAAAGCATTAATTTTGATAGATTGGGAAAATTGGGGGAAAAAATTTGTTGGGAAAATTTGAAGAAAAAAAAAGTTTTAAAATTTTTTTTTTACTATTAATTTCCTAATCATTAGCTGTTTAAAAAATTTTAAATTTTGTTATAAACCTAAAGTGAACATTTTAGAAATTCTGCATAATTTGACCTTTTTATCTATGAAATCTTTTTACTTGGGGGATAATTTTCTCAAAATTTTTTTTTATTGTTTCATTTGATTTGTTTGGGCTAATGAATTTAATACCTTTTTTTAAATATTTTGAAAAAAATTTAAAACTTTTTGTTGTAAAAAAAATTGCAAAAGTCATTCATAAGATTTTTTAGGAAATTTATTAGATATTATCAAAAAAGATAAGAATTGAGATATAATAATTGTACATGATATTATGCATGTTGAATATATTGCCAAAAGATCCCCGATTTGTCCTTATAATAAAAAGTTACTTTCAGAGGTGGGATTTATTTGAGATGATGAAAAGCTTTTTTACTTATAGTACATTTCATGTAATTTTAAAATTTGGGGGTTAAAAAAATGATGTATAATAAAATGAGTATGATTTTTTAAATAAAACAGTATACCCGAAATTTTCACGAAACAATTTAATTTGTTCTACAAAAAATAATTTTATTAAAAAAACCTAAAACAATTTAATTTGTTCTACAAAAAAAATTTTATTAAAAAAACCTATTTCTTTAAACAAAGTTTCTTTAAATTTTTTCAAAAAAGTCCCAAATTTAAAAATTTCTGAATTTTTTGGAGACAGGCATTTTTTTTAAAAAATTTAAACCTTTTAAAAAGGGGGATAATTACAAAGGAATGGGGTATAAAACATATCAAATGTTTTTTTTTTTTTATAAGATTATTTCAGATACCCAAAACCTTTAAATGATGTTAAAAAACAATTTTTTTTTCCCTCTCAAAATTCCCAATTATTAAAAAAAACTTTCATATTAAAACTTTAATTAAAAACTAAAAATTTAAATTTTTTTCTAAAAAAGTGTGTATTTTTTTTTAGATGTGCAATGTTTTTCATATAACTTGTTCATAGTATGTTTTAAAACGGGGGTTATTTAATCCTTCGAGGAATTTGTATTTAACCCCACATAAAAATAATTTTTTAGGTATGTGTGTATAAAGGGGTATCTTTTGGTACAGTAAATCATTTGGGTTTTCTTTAACAACAAAAATTAAAAGGTTAAGTAAAAAATGAATCAAAATTGGGAAAATTTTTTGAAAATGAAATGTTCTTTTTTTTAAATTCTTATCCCATGTGGGAAAAAAGGGAAAGTTAATATAAAACAGTTCATTCTATTGGTTAAATCAACTTTTTACAGTAAAAAAAAAAACACCTTTTTTGGAGTTATTTAATTTCAAGATATTATTAATTTTTACTCCCCTTTTATGGAAACACCTTTAAAAAAATAAATCAGGAAAAAAAACAAAAAAAAAACAATTTTTTTGTGTACTTCAATAAAAATTATATTGTAATAATTTCAAATCAATCTCAAAAAATTGTCTTAAAATATATGTATCATCTTATTAAAATATTGAAAAAAATACATGCAGAAACATACTAAAGATAAATTTTTTTTACATCCTTCCCTGTACCTGGGAAAAGAATCTTTTTAAATTTAAAACCGAAATGGCACTTTTAAACTTCCCAATGTCGGACAGTTGCATCAATTATTAGTGCTAGTTGACCAACGCGCGAACGGTGGCAACAGCAGCCATCTTGAATCTCTGGGGGCAATGCATCATGGGAGGTTAAAAATGCACCCCATTTCATCCCAAAGTTCCCGGTCAAAACAGGAACAAAAATCGAAACCCGCATTTCGACCCGGTATTTTGCAGGATGTCATGTAAAAAAGGGGGCAAAAAAGGATGCGACCCCATTTTGCCGGTATTTTTCGTCCGTAAAACCGGGGGGCCCTAGTGGCAACGTCCCTACCCCAAATTTTGATGTTAGAATTTTTTTCAGTTCAAACTCTCGTCCCCCCTGCTAAAAAAATGCTATGATTTAAATTTTTCCGGGGTATCAGCGCAAAAAATTTATACTCAAGGGGTCTTTCACATGCCACATAATCCCCATGACATGCGTGCCTACGATTTTCGTATCCAGAAAACCCATCGACTCCAGCCAAGTTCGAACCCACGACATCAATAAACAACTCATTTTCTCGACTTTTCTTAGAAAACCATTCAAAAAATTTTATTAGCAAGGATTTTAAATGAATTGGGCATTCTATCTGAATGTTAAGAAGTGTTCTTGGAAGCATAGTCGACAGGGACACAATTATTTTAATTTGCTGTATTTACTTAAAAGGCATTATCACAAACCCCACTGTAAGTTGAAACTAATTTGTCCCGGGCAAAATGCGATGATTTAGCTTCACGAACTATTTAGCAGCTATTTGTGTAGGATTTATTTGTTTTTGTTTAAATCAGTGCTTCTCAAAGTTTCAATATTCGCGACCCAATATTCAATCATATTTTTCATCGCGCCCCCCTCATAAAATAACAATGTATTGAATTCAATAATACTCGACGCTAAAACTACAATATGACCATAACCTCTTAAGTTCCACCGGCGTATATAAAAAATCTCACTCAGTCAAAGCGTTAATTTCCGACGTATATAAAAAGTCTCGCTCAGTCAAAGCATTAATTTCCTGGACGTATATATACGTCTTTACGAAGTAATGATCTTTTCTCGGCACTGCTATCCATATAATTATTCCGAAGTCTTTGGAATGCAATAAAAGGACCTTGACAATGTTTGCTAAGGATTTACTTATTTCAGATTATTTGTGCTCTTCTTTATTCTTCACCCCCCCCTAGCACACCACATACACGCTCCTACGTGGAAAAATGAATCTCGTAAATTTTAATCGGTATTTAAGGGATTAATTATAAGCCGTAAAAACTATCAAGATAAGTGTTAATTTTTGTATATAATTTTATATATGACTATGTCATGGGGTCACTGGTAATCATTAAACTTGTTCTTAACTTTGTATTGTTAAATTAATTGTAAAATACTTTGTGTAGCACTGATATACTCATAAGTGTGATGTATCGGTGTAAATGTGTATTTTTTTTTTATTATGTCAGAATATATTTTGTTTGTTTACTTTCAGTAAATTTATAATTTTTTTAAATAATCTTTTGTTTTTGACAATATGCTCGCGCCCCCCTCGTAGAGTCGTCACGCCCGCCAAGGGGCGCCCCACAGTTTGAGAAACACTGGTTTAAATGTCAAAAAATTATTCTGTTTTCCTAAGGAGCTACGGCCTCTAATTATTTTACTACTTTTCTAGCTGAGCGTTTTGCGAGCATATCGAATCAAATAAAATCTGTCTTAATGCATCTTTGGGAAATAGGTACTCCTTTTCGGACTTTAGAGCAATACGGTTTATTTGGATTTGGTTTTTGGAGTTACATGCAGAAGGACTTCTTGAGGAAATATGAAAAGAAATATTTGAAACAACAAGTATAAAAGGAACTTTTTTTTTGTTAATGGAAAGAATAAGGAATAAAATCATCATTTATATCTAGAATTAATACATAATTGACGTAATAATTATGGTCTGAAAAATAAATAGTTAAAATATCATTATTTATTCTGAAAAATATAAAAATGCACGCAGGGAATTTTGTCATAATATTTATTCATAATCACGTATTGGGAGGTAAGGGGTTTATGAGGTATCTCAACATTATGAAAAAATAAATAAATAAATGGAAATTGGAAAATGAAACTTATTTTTCGCACTAAATCAAATCATTGGAAAAAATATCTCGAATGTGTCAATATGTACAAAAAAATATATGTATATATGTACAAAAAAAAAATATATCTGGGGGAGGGGGGCAAACTCTAAGTTATTCTTCATAAGATTAGTTTTTATTGCTAGTTAATAAGAAACTAGTTTTTAAAAACATATACAGGCTGATTCACTACCAGACCGATAAACTTGCAAAGTGTGTAGGGGGTACAAATATTACTCAGAATACCATAGGAATGCATGGTCACAAATGCCGTAGTTGCAAGCAATGGTACAAAGAAGAAAAGAAAAAGAATAGAAACATTAATGGGACGAAACGCAATTTTTTGAAAGGTTTTATTAAAACAGGCGTTCTAAATTACGTCCAAAAGCCATCTGGTAGGCCAGACAGTGACGCTGCATGGAATTCCTCATGTTCTGGGAGATTCCTGGCATGTCACATGTCCTCCCGGCAGCTACATGATAATCGAGCAATCAGGTCTTCAACAGAAGGAACAGGAGTCTCGTATACAAAAAAGAACAAGCTAGCTTGTTAAGCGATAACGTAAAATAACCTTCGGTTCACACTTGCGAAGGTTGATTCATGTGGAACACGCCTGTTCGTGGTACAACAGCCGAGCGAGTGCCCGTTACAAACCGCATCTCCTTACACTATCAGCCGGTCCGCAGTTCTTCATTTGAATACGAGTTCATCCAACTACCTCTAGAAACGGATGACAAATGGCGACCTCCAACAGGATTAATGCTCCCGAAACCTTTTGTTCAGCGCCATCTAACGCAAAACTGCCTTGAGGGATCTTCCAGAACGCCAGGAATTCCATGCAGCGTGGCTGTTAGACTTCCCAAGCGACTTCTGGTCGTAATTTCAAATACCTGTTGTAGTACAACCGTTTAATAATATGTTCTCTGCCCAATTAATGTGTTGCTGTTTCTGTTCTTTTTCTCTTCTTTTTTGCACAATGGTTCTCAGCTACGGAATTTATGACTCTGCATTCATGTGCAATTCCGAGTCGTTTTTGTAACCCTTACAAGTAACCCTGCAAGTTTGTCGGTCTGGTAGTGAATCACTCTGTATATTTAACCAAAGAGAAGGCGCGCACTCGATACTAACGTTAGTGGTCGCGCGGGGTGACGGAGTCACCCCAACGCTTTTTTTTTCTAATTAATTTTATTGTACACGATAAAAATCGTAATTCAAATGAATAATTTAACCAAGAGAATGACTACTTACCTTCTTTTAAGAATTTTTCAATTTTTCTTTGATAAATTGAGGGAAAATCCAATCAAACACTGAGCTAAAATGTATTAAAAGTGTGCGATTTTAATAAAAGACACAAAAATCATAAACATTTTTTTCAAACATTACAGAAACGATATTTGCAGGCAAGACTGTCATGTTTTGATGAAGTTATTGTAGTTTTGTCCTTAGAGGATCGACAAATAGCATGTTCAACTTTTTCTTGCTTGTGCTCTTTTGACAAGGTCAAGTGTATCTTGAGGTACAGCTGTGGGCTTCATATATTTCTTGATGGTGTTTTTAGGTAGCATTTGAAAAATCTTAGGTAGCAATGGACTCAAAGGTTTCATGTCCAACCTTTTCTCAAATTTACCTTCGCTATAATGTTTAATATCCATTATTACAACAGGCTCTTCCCTTGGTTGAGTAATTTCTTTTTCTGGGCTTCTATTTAATCCAGTAGAAATAGCAAATGCTCATTCCTTTTTTCAATTCCTACTATTAGCTCACTCTCTTTATATATTTATTTATCTTGTTCAAATTTTCAGTCGTTAATAAAATACTTTCTATTCTTGCAATCGAGTTCATATTTTTTTTAAAATTATTATTTAACATAATATTAATAATAATATAAATAATATTATTTTTAATATTATTTTTTTCACTTGATGTTAATACAGTTTTTTAAAATATTAATTAACTGAATTGAATTAAATTAATTACTGGTTTTTAATGACAACTTAGATTCGTCTCTATTGTTGTAACAATGTAACTGTTAAAACAAAGACAAAAGTTGGGGCCGAAAACCTGTTTTTCAGCCAAACTAGCCAAATAGGGTGCAATGCAGACAAATCATGCCCTTTTTTCAATTCCTACTATTAGTTCACTCTCTCCCTATATATATATAATCTTAATCAAATTTTCAATTAATAAAATACTTTTTATTCTTTCATTCACAATAGGAAATGACTTAATTTTTTTTTTTGTATTACTTGTTTTATATTCCGTTTATCTACATTTATATGCCATATTGAGTCATATAACATATAAATCAAAATCACTAAATCATTCGCAGGGGGAAATGTAATGTGGTCATAGAAAATATTTTGCAATAAAAGTGTTCGCGTGGGAATCTCAGTCACCCCAAGTACTTAAAGATTGTTAAAAACGTTTGCCACTTTCGAAAAAGAGGGAGACATGCAGAAAATGCATTTTAGTTCACATAAATACTGTCATATAGGAGGATACTGGCTACTAGTAAGGTCATTTCAACAAACAGTTTTCCTAGAATTAAAGATTTCGTAAGCCTGAGGTGGCTCTGAGCCCTGCGCAACCGCTCGTGATTTCATACTGTCTAATAATTCATGAAATATCTTATAAATCTTATAGAAAACTAATAATTTTAAATCAAAATAAATATGTTTATATGTGAATCATTAACTTACTATCAATAGAGATTGAAAATAAAACCAAATAATACAGTTTATTTCTCGTTAAACTAGCTAAGATACTACTACTCCTATTTTTTTTTCGATGTAATCCGATAGCATTATCTTTTTTCCTTACGTTTCGTTTAGCTGGACAAAAGTGGAGATCCAACCTATCTCTGCGCTGATTTCCTGTTAACACCAAATGTTATCTCTTTTAACCAATTATCTTAGTTTCGATCTCTAGAACTAGCTAAATCTTTCACTTAATCTTTGTCTTGTTTTATGGCCCATCTATATGGACTAATCTAGTTGTTTTTTAGGCTCCATTAAGTTCTTCCTTCACCTCGGCTGAATGCAGCAATTGGAAATTCGTTTAAAAATATACAAAATACGAAAACTTTTAAAAATATTGGGAAAAATAATTGGAACATTGAGATTAATTCGACAGTTTATTAAATCGGATATTTTGAATATCTTTCAAAATTTCTTCATGTTACTATATTCTTTTTTCGTTTGATAACCATTGTAATTGAATATTTGGTTACTGGATGCAAATGCAGTGATTTTGAAGGATAAATTTCAATGAATATTTGAATCTTGAATAAACATCTGTACGACGCTACATGATTACTTTGATGATTTCTGTGTCTGTGTCTAAACTGCGACCTTTCATTTATTTGTGGGATGATTGAAATTTACTTTCCTACGATTTCTCAGTCTCTCATCCTCTGCAACTATTTTTTGAAATTTATATATACTTTTTTTACATGAACATGTGATAAAAAACCGAAGCAAATAACACTATATACACCAATGAGCCAAAATATTATCAACACCTACGCAATAATACGTTACACCACTTTTTGCCCACAAAACAGCTGCAACTCGCCTTGACATGGATACCACAATTTCTTGGAATATGAATGGAGACTGGTTGCACCAGTTGTCTAAACAGTGGTCACAAAAAATCGAGATATCCCGCATGAAAATATCTTATCTCGGCTTCCTTTCTATGGAAACCCAAATGTGCTCTATCAGATTAAGATCCGCTGAGTTAGCAGGCTAGGATATTAAATGGAATTCATCTTTACGCTCCTCGGTACCTTCTAACACAATTCAAGCCTATTGATTTGGGACGCTGTTCTGCTGGAAGATCTCATTTCCATTTGAAAAAACAGACGACATATAAGGCTACAACTAATCCACAATTATACTCAGATATCATACTACTTTCACAGTCCCTTCTACCAGAACTAAGGGTACCAGATTTACAGATGAGAAATTTCTCCAAAGCGAATTAGCCCCATCACCCAGGCTATACAAATGAAGGGAGCAACTGTTCGGTTGTGGAAAATGGCGTACCCTCACACAACCATCAATGTGACGAATAAGAAACCATGGTTCATCCAACCTGGAAACTCTCGTACTCTTATTTATGTTGAAGTCTCAATGTTTTTAAAGTCACTCCAGGCGAAGTCGCCAATGACGCTTGGTCATCAGAAGCCTACGAGTGGGACGTCTGATGTGCACTCCCATATTCAACAGTGCCCGCTGATCTGTGTGTACCGAAACACTTATACTTGAACCTGCATTGTACTGGGCTCTCAACGGTCCCACTGTATGGCGCAGATTTTGCTCTACAAAGCAGGACAATTTCCGGCTTTTTTTGTATTGATGATGCTATTCCAGCTACTTCTGGTTTCACCATTATTTATCCACTTTGCACAAACACTAAAAACAGAAGAACACAAGAAACCTACTAGTCATGTAGCTTCAAAGATACTCATTCCGAGTCTTTGAGCCATTACATCCACCCTCCTTCAAATTTGCTTCGACCAGTCGCCTATCCCCTCACTCACAAAATAAAGTGCAAGAATGATAATTTATCTTCTCCGACAGCGGATAAAGGCCATTATCTCTCCTAATTACACGGTTTTTACGTCATCTAGAGGAGTTCATTGAAAAATGGGGATGTGTTCATAATGTTTTGGCTCGACGGTGTAGAAATATTGCAAAAAGGATTTCATGTTAAAGATTTATATTTTTATGTTGTGTTATTGTTACTGCCTTCCCATTAAAGGTGTCAGGTCAAGACTAAAAAGCAATAGGGCAAGAATACATCTGTTGATTTTGGCCACAGCCTTTGAACCACGCAGGTGAGAGCTGTAACGTTTTGACTCAGTTCCATCCAAACTTTGAGAGATAGCCCTGTAGTGATGGTCCAGAGGTCCCCCACCATCCTTTCCTACCACCAACATCTGAAAAACTGTCGGCTGCACGATTCTTTGGAGTGCCCCCCTTCTCATGCCACTCAACACTAAACATTTCAAACATCCATGCCCACTCTGGGATTCCCAATAGGCCCTCGACACATCAACCAGCTTTACTAATCATTATCGAACCAGACAGCAAAGTGGTATACCATACGTAACTGATGGACAAATAGCAGCACATGAAGACAGTCATAAAATCTGCTTTTGAAACGAGATTTCTTTACCGAGCGTGACAATAGATTCGTCTTCTTTTTTCTACTAGGACGGCCACACCAAAACATTTGTGCAAACGAATTTTTATAATTAAAATTAAAGAAGAAAAAAAATTAATATTATATATTATTATTATATTAATATTAATATTATATATTATTATTATATTAATATTAATATTATATATTATTATTATATTAATATTAATATTATATTATTATTATATTAATATTAATATTATATATTATTATATATTAATATTAATATTATATATTATTATTATATTAATATTAATATTAATATTATATATTATTATTATATTAATATTAATATTATATATTATATTATTATAGTTTTAATTTAAAACTATATTTAAATCTGCAAACTCAACTCACACACATAAAATTAGGTTTTATACATTTTTTACCCAGTTAGATGATGCAGATTTTCTTCCATCAATGTTCCCAGCCCTCCTCCCTTTCCCAAGTATTTTGTTGCTGTTGCAACAGATTTTTCAAGAAAGCCAATTTATCTCGTCTTGAAAGAGGTTCTCTCGAAAAAAGTCATTGAAAGTTTTGTGCTTAGTGGTCTAGTAATGAGAAAAATTATATTTTTTAAATATAAACATTTTCACGGCAAATCAAACAAATTGTTGTTCCATGTTTGTTTTTCTTTATGAAATAGTCAAGATCCCAACCGTCTTGAAACAACATATATTCTTTAGAGATTTTTCGCTTGGTGGACATGAGGGTTAATTAAAAAGTAGATTCATCCATCGTCACTACTTTACTGTTATTAGTTACCACTAACCATTACAATTCCAAAAAGAAGAAAAAAATTATCTTGTAATTTGTACCAGAAAAACATGGATAGCAAAATTGATATACGTGATTGCTTTTGATAAATCTCTCACTAAATTTTTAATGCATTGTTCTTAAATAATTGAATTTGTTAGTGCACTGGGCCATCACCAAGCCACTCAGAAATGTCCGGTGGGCCACATGCGGCTCGCGGGCTGTAGGTTTAGTATCTCGCTGTTCTAGTGTATCGATCAAAACAGAGAAGAGAAAAAATATCATCAAATGGGACATTATTTTTCAAATATAGATTAAGTATAAGGGCATTTACATTCTCAAATTCCATGGATCAAAAACAACGCTCTAATATCTCACTAATCATATACCTCAAAGTTCAGTAATGATCTTTTTGATATTTTTTATGTATTTGTTACCATCGGAAGTGCTCACAAACAAGAAATTCACAATTTAGAGATACAAAACAGAAGCTAGTAACTGATTTTCTTCAGTACCTGAAATCCATTAAAATATTCCATCCAATTTGTTTCAAATGACTAAGTATCACGCTATGATCACATTAATAATCAACCCACGTGGAATAGAATGTCTTGTTTATAAACAAAAAGATATGTCTGTGAAAAAAGAGTAATGGTTTCAATGGACTAAATTCATGTGACGTCACGATCACATGATTCCAGTTATCTCTTGTGCACGTGCATATGGCGTCATTTGTTTACGACTATCTTGCTCTAAAACTCGTATAGTTAATTATTCTCTTTTTACTTTCAGAAATGACATACTGTGTAGCATATGAATGCAATAACTCCAAAAAGAAAGACAATTGTCTAATGCAACAATCTTGTGATTTTTTGTTTTAAATTCACATATTTTTAAATAGTGTTATTTATCATTTAAATTGTATAAAAGTATTTGTTTTGTCTACATCACACACAGATACATTTTTAATTTAACTCTGAATGGATATTTTATGCGACTATTCATTTATATATCTATGTATTGAATTCTTTCAATCTAATTTTCATTTCATTGTGCTGTAAAAATAAAATTCATTTTCCTCAATGCATAAATATTTATTAATCAAAAACTTTCATATTAACTCTCTAATATGAGATAAACAATGGTTTAAACAAGTAAACTTTTTTACAAGTATTTTGGAACCATCTATTTATACACTAGCTAGAAAAAGTCTGCGTTCACCCATAACAACTCATAGAGCAAAGGTAAAATTTAATAGAAATATAATTTTTTTTCTAACAAAATTTTATGAATTTGTTTACTATTATTTAAATGTTTAACATGCAAGAATTAATTAGTTTTTAATTAAAACTACGTAAGATAGCGGGTTTTTTGTAGCAAAGCACGCAAATAGTAGGCAGAAAAAGTCTGCGTTCCCCATTTGAATATTCATGATTTCTGGAATTTTTATCAACAGGTGTTATAGGTTAACAGAGTTTCAAGTTAAATAGCTTAAGAAAGTTGTTACTTAATAACTTTTATATTTTTGTGAGGTACGAAGCGAGGAAAAAGTCGTCGGGATATAACCATATCCGTTGGATGGTAGTATTCATCTATCTAACGTGTTATTAATAACTTTAAAACTGTAAAAATGTACACATCGAAACCTCGTTCAGATCGTCCATCTAAACTCACAATCAGAGAAAAACGAAGTATGCTATGCTTGGTGAAAAAAAATCCGTGTTTCACTGGAACTCAAATAGCAACAGACATTCATGAGAAGTTTAACAAAAACATTTGGGCGGATACTGTAAGAAAAATCTTGAAAAAGGCCGGATACTGTAGTCGAGTAGCTCGTAGAAAGCCTTAATTTCAAAGACCAACGAATAACTTTTGCAAAAGAGCATATACATATGATTTCGGAGTTCTGGAGGACTGTGATATTCTCCAATGAAGCAAATTTTACATCTTTGGCATAAAAGGTTATAAATTGGTATGCAGATAACCTTGTACAGCTCTTCAAAAAGAGCACTTAGTACCAACGGTGAAGCATGGCGGCGGTGGAGTTATGGTGTGGGGGTGCATGGCGAGCAATGGTGTTGGCAAGTTGTAGTATATCGAATCAATTATGACCAAATACCAACCTAACCTTGATGTCCTAAAAGAATTTAAAGGAAAGTGCCACCAAACTCGGCCTTGGGTCGTCATTTCGCTTCCAACCCGACACGATCCTAAGCAAACCGCTGAGATTGCGAAGCTTTGGCTATTGTAGAATGTCTCAAATTAACTGCACACGCCCCCATAGTCACTTGATCTGAGTCCTGTAAAGCACCTATGAGATTTGCTGGAGCGTAAGATTCGTCAACGCAATATATCTAGAAAGGATATGCTGAAGAGTGTTCTTAAGGACGAATGGATGAAGATAAGCGCTGAAGAAACAACTAAACTTGTTAATTCAATGCCGAAACGACTTCAGGAGGTTCTCGAAAGACAGGATTATCCAACCAGCTATTAAATAGCTCATTGTCCTTTTAAAATATTTTTTTATAGCTTCTATTAAAACAGTGAACGCAGACTTTTTCTACTTGACTTTTGTAGGTATCGCTACAAATCTGTCTTTATTTTAAAATCTATGAAGGCAAACCAAATTTACTTTTGTTATTCTGAATATTTAAAAGGAACTAAATAAAATCTAATTAAAATTTGATTTTTAAATTCCAATTTTTAAACTTTTTTTTCATTGTTCATGTAAGTAATAGTATGTGGAACGCAGACTTTCTCTCTCTCTCTCTCTCTCTACCTAGTGTACATATAAATCATATGTAATTCAATAAGAAGAAAAATGTATTTAAAACTGAGGGTAAAAAAATTGCATTTCTGAAAATTATTGCACCCTTTCTGATGATACATTTCCTTAATATTGTATAATTTTAAAAAATTAGATCAGTATGTTATAGGCACTTTATATAAAGAAAAAAAATATTGAATGTGTTATTAAAAATTGTAATGTACATTTTTAATATAGTTCATACTCGCATTAATTTTAATTTGTGATTCAAGTATCGCATACCCATGCTTATTATTGCGTATTATTTTCAGAAAATTTAACTTTTTTTTGCATTTTTTTTTCGATGCTTAATATTACAAGAGCATTTAAGCTTTCTGTATACATGCATGATTGAATGCAACTTTTTATTAATTTTATTATGCTGAAACAGCTCTCAGCACTTGCTATAGTAACTGCAACTTAAGAGAAAAGTATTAAATATTAATGAAATAAATTTTAAAATTAGATTGCAAATTCATATAAGTTTTCGGTATAACATATCAGTCTACTGAGTAATACATTTTGAAAAATTTATGCCAAAGTTAATTTACAGCTCAGTTTAAATTCAGTTATTTTAAGTAAAGACCATAATTTAAAATTTAAGTAAATCATGTGAATGAAAATTTCAAATAAATGAAAATTAACAGTTTATTTTATATAAAACACGTCATAAAGTATTTGAATTAAAAATACTATGCCTTATAAGAAAAATTACTAACAATTTGGGAGAATCTTAATGTTAACACAATATTACTCCTTATTTAATTGAAGTTATACTAAATAAAAATTTACATTTTTCTCAAAATGGTTTGACATTTCTTGCGTTTACTTTTATTGTGTTGGAATCAAATTAGGATTTACTCATAAATAGCAATAATTATAGAATGACTAAAAAGCTTAATAATGCATATTCATTAAAATAGAAAACAATGCAATTGATATTCAATGCTACTCTAAAAAATAAGAATCAAATTATAAACTTATTACTAATAATGTAGCTATTAAAAAAAATATAAATTACCCCATTCACATTTTTTTTATCTTTTGGAATCAACTTATAATTAAATGATAACTATCAATGTTATTACATAGAATCCTATTTTGTATTTTAAAACAATTTAATTAAAGCATAAAAGAGTAAATAGTAAGGCAATCATAATAGTTTCAAGAAAAAGTACCTAAATTAAAACAAAATAATTTATAACTTACCTGACAATTTGTTCTGATTTGAACAGATGGCTTGTACGTCACTCCCTTCTTCATTTCGGCTTTAACAAAGACTTGAATAAAAAATCATCATTCACTAAGCAATCAGGCTCAGTAAATGATATCTTGCTCACGAATTTATCGTCGAATAATTTTAATCCTTTCGACACATTCGCAGCAACACTGCGATTTCCAGTGGCACTGGAAAACTTCACAATGTAATTTAATATTTCGTGCAAATTGTGAAATTTTTCAAAAGAAGCAGTTTCGAACCTATACTATGAGCCATTCTTGTGAAAAAATATGAAATAAAATAACTAAAAAATTAATTAATAACTAAAATAACTAAGAACTATATCTAAGTGTACCAAGAACTATAAATAAATATCCCTGATAACACTAACGAAACAGACGAATATCTAATTAGATAAATAAATTAGAAAAGAACAAAAATTATATGTAAAAGAGTTGTTAAAAATAGTTCCTAACAAATATATATACTAGAATAATGAAAAAAATACAATGATACCATATATTTTAATTAGATAAAATTAAGACACAAGAATGCCGTCAACAAACATATAGGAAAATCAACGCTATGAATACACACGTGCGAATATTGACGCTGGAATCACGTGATTACTTACTTGGCGTCTGCCTGTCGCGCAAATAGTCCATTCAGGTGCCACATGGTAACGGCAATCCCGTGTGTTCCCAGCCAATAAGTTCTTAAATTCATTCGATGTCACAATTTCTTGATGAATAGGATCATTTATTCCCAGCCAATCAGTTGATGCGCTTCGGTGTTGCGAATTTCTGGTTTTTTCAAAACTTTCTTTTAAAAAGTAATAGCACTCGTAAGTAAACACGTTTTGTTTTTTAATTTTGAAAAACTTTTTAGAGAATCTTGATATTTGAACATCTTTACCCAATTGTCAAATTTGAATTTTATCTAAATTTTTCAAATGGAACATCAAGTATAATTTTAATGTCAGTTTTTAATTCGATGGTTGACACGTGATTGACGTTATTTTCCTTTTGATAATCTGAGAAAAATATGAATTTTTTTTTACTTTTAAATAATTTATTTGAAATATTTTAAAATATTTATTTGAAATATTTTAAAATATTTATTTGAAAATTTATCATTTATAATTTTTTTTTCAACTATAAAAACAAAATAAAAAAAGTGTTTAACAACTCAGGTTTTTTTCCCATTCAAATTTTTTTAAATGAGAAAGAACGGAAAATTTAGTTAATGAGATTAAATTTATGTGAATACATAATTTTTGGGGATTCTTTTATTTTTATTGCTACATAAATATTTCAATGCTACCAATACCTATTTTTTCAGCTCATTTATAAAAGGAAATGAGTTTAATAAGCAACTTTTTATTTAAAGAGAACTAAAGATATTTTTTACAGAAATACTTTTCTGTTTTTAACGAATTCATGTATACATTTTTTTTAAATAAACTCCTTGTAAAAGTAGTTTATCTTTTTTTAAAAATATGACAAAGGAATCACAATACATCAATTAAAAATAGATCAAATAAGCTTAATGGAAAGGAACACTGAAAGTAATTTTTTTTAACCAAAATAAAAAATTTTGCAATCAATGCAACATTCAGTAGGTTGCAACTGAAAACATTCCTTTATATATATATATATATATATATATATATATATATATATATATATATATATATATATATATATATATATATATATATATATATATATATATATATATATATATAAACTACCACTTTAGAAATATCAAACTGATATTTTGTATATATATACACTGCTGGTCACCGTAAATGCAACACCAAGTAAGACAAGAGATAGCAAAAACAAAAATTTATTTTGTAGAACATGTTGACCAAGCATCAAATGATTAAATTTATAGACTTCTGTGAAGTGTGTTCCTGCAGAATCAGTAGCCAGGTAGACGCCAGTTGAGGTCACCGCTGCCACACGCCTCGGCATTGATTCAAAGAGACTTGATGTGTTCTGGGTAGAAACCAGCAGCTTATTAAGTTGATTTGGTGTAGCTGGGGTGTAATCTGGGCCCGTTGAGCAACCATGGACCACATGCTTTCTATCGGCGAAAGATCCGGAGAGCGAGCCGGCCAGGGAAGCAATTCAATCTGGTGATTGACGAAGAAACTTTGGACAATGCGTGCCACGTGTGGTCGCGCATAATCCTGTTGAAATATGGCTGTGGCCTAGCCCTGAATGTGAGGAAGGACAACTGGCTCCAACACCTCGCAGATGTAGCGCTGGCTGTTTAAAGTACCGGCAATGTGTACTAAAGGAGTGTGAGAGTGATATCCAATACCGCCCCATACCATAATACCCTGTGCAGGACCAGTATGGCGGTGCATAACGCAGCTGTTCAGCATCCTCTCTCCATGATGTCTCCAGACTCGAATCTGACCATCGAGGTGTTGCAGACAGATGTGTGACTCGTCAGTAAAGACAACTTCATTCCATTCTGCCACCCACATCCTTCTTTCATCGTACCATAGGCGGCGGAGACGTCTGTGGCTCTGCGTCAAGGGTAGACCAAGCAATGGACGTCTTGCGGACAGACTACTCTGCTGTAAATGGCGTCGAATGGTACGCGCAGTCACTGCATGATGCGTTACAGACTCAATGTGCTGTGCTATGGTTCGTGATGTAACTGAGTGATCCGTCACTGCCATGCGCACAATTTGTCTGTCCTCACGTGAAGTGGTGCACTGAGGGGGATGCAATCGACCACGTCGGTCCGTCGTACCCTCCAGCATCCAACGGTCACATATCCGCATAGTTTGGTGTCGTCCAACACGACTACCGATTTTCCTGAATGATAATCCACAATCTCGGTAGGCCACTATCCTTCCTCTGACGAACTCGGATACTTGATCAAAAGCTGATCGCTGTTTTTTACGAGACATAACTGATTGTTTTTTGAAAAAACCACGAGAAAAACACAATTGCCGAACTTGAAATCGTCGAAATCTCCAAGCCTTAAATAGCGTTTGAGGTGGCGCCACATTCGCGCGTGATGTGTGTCTGCGCTGAAATTCTAATTATTTGCATATCTCACCTCCGCTAATGCATGTTGTAAATTGCATGATATTTGCAAGCTTTCTTCAGGGTGTTGCATTTACGGTGGCCAGCAGTGTATATATATCACTTGGTGCCTTCATCACTGTTCTTAATATAGTATATTGAAAAATAATTCAAATATGGCAATTAAAATTCCATGTATAGATCATTTTGCCTTTTGTTGCAATTCTCATCAAATTTTGCCTGAATTTAATTATTTTTTAATATGTTCTTAAAACTTCATTTTAACTTCCTAAACGTTTGTTTAAATTTTAAGGTACCCTACTAGATTCGGAGATAAATGTTTCAAAAATTGATTTTCTGAATAATTTTATTGTTTTAAAGAACATAAATAGGATTAAAAAGTCATAACTATTAAATAACTATCATGTATCACCCTATTTTTTGAAAAAAAAATGTATTTTTAGGAAAATTTAGCAAAATTTTTTAAGTTTAGAAAAATGGGATAGATAAAATAAATTGCACATTATGCAATTTTAACGTCATTGATATACTTCTTGATCCCTCTGAAGTGTCCTAAACCGCAGGATAAAAAATATTTTAAGAAATAAATATTTTATTAGCATTTAAACTTGATGGTCATGATTTTTCGTCAAAATCACAGCATGTTCTAAGCTAAAAATGGCTGTAAAATGTGATTAAATGTAGTAAAACCTGTGGTTTGTTACACTTTAAAGAGCCTATAGCGTATATGTTATAAATTTCAGTACATTTGATTGGATTTTTAGAAGATATCCCGTTTTTCGTGCACAAATTATCATGAAAAGTTCATTCTTCACAAAACAAATTTAAAAATTATTTTTAATAGTTAGATAAAGTAAATGCTATAAAAAGGACTTAAGAAACTCTCTAGCTTTATGTATTAGTCCTTCTTCCTCAATAATTAATTTCTTTTTTCCCTAATGACCCAAACAACACCAAGCATCAAACACCTAAAAAGCACTTTTTCAACCTAGTAGGATACCTTAAACGTCTATAATTGTTGTTATTTATTGTCTTAAACATCAAGCCAAAAGTATTTAAAAAAGCCAACTCTACATGGGTTTTTAGGAGCCTTCGACTTTAGATAGAATAAATTTCATTTTAAGAATATTTTTTAAGCATTGTGTTATTTTTTCATCATTCAGTTAAAAAAAATACAATTCATTGACTTTGTCTTATTATTCGAGGAAATGCATTTTTAACTCTTCTGAAAAAATTCCTGCAATCGTTTAAGTTTTTATGATTGTTAGACGTTAATCTTGTTCATTAAAGCTCTTTTCTTGAAGAAAATGAAAAGATCATTTCTATTTTAAACGAATTTAATTGAATGTCTTGAACTTTAATTAGATTTTTGCAATTACATAAAAATCTCGTGGTTGTTAACAACGTCCCTAATGATCCTCATTAATTCTTCAGATTTATCTTTTTTAAGATACTTTAACATTGTTGATAATGAATTACAACTGATACGCGTATTCGAAGAAAGAGAGAATTTTTTTGTGCTGTTAATACGCTTCAATACGTGTTTTTATAGTTAAATTTAAGGATTGTTTCTTTTTTTTTCTCCTAAACTCTATCAGAGAAAAAAATATTTAAAATACTCTTCTCTCCTTTTAGTTAAAAACATGTAATAAATGAGAAAAGACAATAATAATCAATTTCTTGTATGTTTCCAAGTTGTTGTTGTGGTCGTGCGGTTCATCCTGGGATACATACGAACGACGAGAGATAGATGAATTGAAACATACAATACAAAAACAGAAGAATATGGACGTATGTCCAAGAAATTCATTTGAATTTGAAATTTTCTTTAAAAACTATTTTATAAATATACATTTAAAACATTTAAAGTTTTTTGGAAGACAATACTGCACTGAAGTAAAAAAAAATTATGAGACAGCAATATGTAAATGTCCTGATGACAATAGCATCATAGAGGTAGCAGATTATTTACAATAATTCAAATTGACTTCGTTATAAACAAACCAAAGAAACTTCCAGAAAGGGCTCTTTAAACAGTTTCCCTAACAGGAAGACAGATAAAGGGTTTTTTACTACAACGCACATAACTGAAACTGTCTTCTGAACTAATTTGATCCTTGTTTCAAAGGTCCTTTATGGAAATTTGTGAAATGGACTACCATAGAGACTTCTCGATTACTCTTTGGCGATATAATATTTTTCACCAAATTTGTCACGAATGACGATTAAGTTCAAATTGGAAAATTTTTTAAACTGGGAAACAAATTTTGTGTGTAAAACTCACTTTTCTTACAAGAACAGCAATATTTCAGAGAAAATAACCTACATTGTCTGGTTCAATAATCATATAAACAGCCTCCTACAAATATATATTTAGAATTTAATTACATATAAACATTATATATATATATATATAAGGGGAAAATATATGATAGTACTAATATATCACCAAATTTAAAAGCAATCGTTTTTTTTCTTTTAAATTCTTTTCGAATTTTCTTTTTCACTGAGCTTTAATGTTTCTCAAAATCATCTCCAACAAAACTTTTCGTTTCCATAAAACTTTCTCCCCTCCCTCTTACTCGCTAAAAGTTCAAATCCTCACACAATCCTTGGAACTTCCACCTTTAAAAGTGGAAATCACTTTCGAAATAAATCAAATTCACTGCCCCGTCATTATTCAGTACAAAATCTCTCCGCGTTCCGAATACTCCTGACGGAAATCTACTGAATGCGTTCACAAGTAAATTCGAAATGGAACTTTTATCGTTCACTTTCCCCAACGTGAATATTTTAAATTCGTTTTTTAAATATTCTTGGAGTGTTTATATCGCAAAATGGCTACTGAAATCCAGCGATGACGTGATGAATGTCGACTGGATTTTGTGCTTATTTGCCTACTTAATGCTAAATTTTCAATTTGAAGATGTCTATGATTTATTAAAGTATGCTAGCTGCTGAATTTATGGGATGTTAGCCCGAAAAATTCTTTGAATATAGCGCCTATTTGGCGAAATTGGCGCAATATTATACGACGAAAGATGTGGGATAAGCTATGTTTTGGATGATATGAGTTTCTAAGTAGTGAAAATATTAATTCAATAATGTACCTGTGTACTAAACATTTTTTTGCAGGCTTTTTGTCGCTAACTTCAATTAAAAGTAAGATAATTTCAAACAAGTAATATAAAAAAAAATTTTTAAGTCAATTCCTACTTTGAGGGATGAATAGAAAGTATTTTATTAACGATTTAAAATTTGAACAAGATATCTATCAAAATTTTTTATATATATATATATATATATTTTTTGGGGAGGGGAAGTAGTGGAGAGGGAATTAAAAAAGCGCATGATTTGTCTGCATTGTTGTAAAATGAAATCCGTTTTCTTGAAAAGGTTTTTCCCCCAACTATAGTCATTGTTTAAAAGTTACTTGTTCAACAAAAGACGAATCTAATTTGGGCGTCGAAAACCCGGGGAATTTTATTAAATTAATGAATTAAAAAAAAAAAACTTAAAAAATTAAAGTCATCCCTCTTTTTTAAAAAAAATGTGTTTGAACTTGATTGGATGAGTAGAAAGCATTTTATTAATGATTGAAAATTTGAACAAGATATATAAATACTTATATGTATAAATAAATAAATATGTATAAGGGGAGAAAAAAAACGAGCTAATAGTACTAATTAAAAAACGACTTTTTTTCCATGTTTCATTTGAAATCAGTGTCGAAATTGTTCTTTTTTTAATTTTTTTACATTTTCTAATATAAACATAAACAAAATTATTAAATTTAGAGGAAAATTAGGCGATGATTCCAATTATTCGAATAATAGATTTATGAATGACAAGGACAAAAAAGACGTCTACATGAAGACATCAACGTACATACAAGAAAGACATATTATAAGAGATTTTTGAGTGAAAACCAGTCGTTTTAACATCATTCGAACCCTTATAGAACAAACCCTCTATTTTGGGAAATTTTCACAAAAGCAATTTTTTCGTGGAACCCCTGAACTTTTCACGAATTTGTAAAAAAACCTCCATGCAAGGCATTTTCTATATAACGAACTTTTTTTTTTTTGATTCAATTTTTTTTTTCCCCCTTTTTTAAAGTTTTCTGAAAAAAGTTGATTTATTTTTAACGCTTTTTTGGTGGTCATAAATCTCGAACTGGTTTTTGATCCAACTCATTGAAAGCAATAGAGTTCGGTGTCATCCAAGGGGAATCTTTAACCCCATTGCCCAGTTACAGAAACATCTTCACATCCCTTTTACCCTCAGTGGGTTTGGGGTCCCCGTGTTCTAATTAAAAAATAATGTATGTTTAATATTACTTGTATTTTTGGGGTTTTAAAAATGTCCAAAAATTTTTAGTATAAAATTGTTTTCTTAATATTGAAAATACGGGGAAATTTTAGACATTCTTTTTTTTTTGTTTTCCTTGAGTTTTTTTTCTTTTTTTCTTTTTTAAATAAGAAAATAAAATAAACATATAATTTAATTTTAAAAAAGTATGAATAAATTTTTTAATATATAGTATTTTAAAAATTAAAAAATTTTTTTTATGTGGTTTATAAATATACAAAAAAATGAAACTCTTATAAGAAATTTCCATAAAATTTTTTTCCGGATTTAGCGTTTTTTTTTTCAAACCAACCAAAACAAATTTGGCCAAATTTCTATAATTTCTTATATTTTTCTAAAATAATATAATCTTTGCTTTTTGTATGTTAGATTTTTTATAATTGGTCACGTTTTTCAAATGTTTTTTACTGCATAAACCTAGTATTTTTTGATAAAAATATTTAAATTCTTAACGAAAACTTTTTTTAAAATTTGATTCATGTATTACTTTAATTAAATATAATGCATTTCATTTTGTAAATAAAATATTTACGTCTGAAGTTCACAGCAGAAAATTTTTTGATATTTTTGAATTTATCTAATTAGTTTCAAATCAGTGTTTTCAAAACCTGAAAAATTTTTGTTTCCATCAGAAAAATGTTTTACATAAATATTTAAATAATAAATTTGCATTTAAACTTTATAATCTTTCTTAGTAACCATTAGTTGAAAATAATCAATATTTAAAACTTCGCTACGTTGATTCTGATATTTCGTTAAAAAAAATATCTATGCATCATTAGATTTGAGATAACCTTTTTTACCAGCTTATAAATGATTATTTTAATGAGAAAAATAAACTGTTTTTACTGATTAATACAGCGATGTTCTGTAGCAGCGATGTTCTGTAACAGCGAAGCTTAATGTAAATAGAATGAGCAAAAAAATGTAAAAGATTAAAAAAAAAGGCTTGATGCTCTGAATATAGATAAAATTTATTAAAAATATATATTTTAGAATAAGGGATATCTGAGCAGTGTTCTAATGCAGTATTTCGTAAAAAGAAGAAAAAAAAATAGGTGAAAATTTATTTTTTCAAGAAAATAGGTACTTTTTCTCTTTATACTTCATTTAAAAAACAATGTGAATATAGGTGAATGGGAAAAAATTATAAATCATAGGTATGTGCCAAATTATAATATATATATTTAAATTTATGATATATATTATCCTGGGAAACATTTTTTCATTAAACCTTAAATTATATTAAATATATATGGTAACCTAAGATAGTTAAGCGACCTATTTTAAAAGTTGCCAATAAAAAAAATAGATTCCAACTTCAGCAACCTGTACCTCTCAGAACTTTCCCTTAGAAATATAGATACAGGTGGTTATACAAATAATTGAAACACTTGTGTGTGTGTGATTGAAAGAGACATTTTTAAACGTGCTCCCTAAGCATTAAAATATAATAATAGCTCACAGGTTTTTTATATATAGAAATGTATATATTCTGGTAGTATGTGGTGGCATCATTGAAGTTCTGTAAGTCTTGTATTTTTCAAAAGCATAAAATATAGGACCTCTCAAATTGTAAGAGCCCGTCTAGCTGGAGCAAGTGAGACCGAAAGATCCAACTTTTAGTCGTTTCTAGAGGTACGGTGTCTAAAGTTATGTCAACATACAAACCACGTAGCAAAACAAGGTCGGTAAGGCAGAATAGTGGTCCATAAAAGAAGCCCAGTGAAGGAAACCGAAGGGTATCCAAGTGGATTGTAATGTCTAATAAGCGCAAAGCAGCAGCAAAAGTGACCTTAGAGCTCCAACAGCATCTGGAATCTTCAGTTAGAAGGCACCTTCATAAACAGAACATTTTCGGCAGAGCATCAACTCTTAAGCCGTTGGTCACAGATGCTAATGCCAAACGTCGTTTACAGTGGTGTCACATTCACAAAATCTGGTCGATTGATAAGTGGGTGAAAATAATATTATCTGACGAATTATCTTTCACCCTTTTCCCTACAGCAGGACGGGGACATGTTTGAAGGTCATGTGCGCAAGTGTATGATCATGATTGTTTCCTTTTAACTGCCAAGCACAGAGGTGAATCCGTCATCATATGGCCAGCCCTGTCGTGGTTTTCTGCTGGACCTGAAAGGAAGGATAACTGGGGAGTAGTATAGACACGTTTTAGCTGACCAGGTCCATCCAATGATACAAGCTTTGTTTCCTGCAGGAGATGGAATTTTTGAGGATGATAATGCACCCATCTATGCAGCAGGACTTGTTCAATCAGTGTTTGATGAACACGAGGAAAAAGTTAAACATCTACCTTGGACCGCACAGTCACCCACTTTCAATATAATTGAAGCGTTTTGGTCTATTTTAGACCGTTCAACATGGAATCGATATCCTCCATCGGCATCTCTGCCAGATTTTTTAAAAATATATCCATGTAGAATGGTACAATATTCCTCTAAGCACTATTCAACACTTGTATGAATCGACTCCTAAGTGAATCGAAACTGTATTTTATGTCATAAATGGTTCTATACCGTACTAATAAGAAAATCCTTATAAATCTAAGATGTTTCCATTTTTTTTATGACCATCTTGTATTTGGAAAAACGTTCTATCTAAGGAGTTTTTCCCTTCCATAAGTAGTCCAACGTGCTTGGCCAAATAATCATGTGTTGTATTACTATGGAAAACTGTCTATTAAATTACTGAAATATTAAGTTTTTGGTATTTATGTTTGCGTGTATGTTATACCGTCGACTAATTTTCCAAATGAAAATATGTTACTAAAGACCACGATATGCTGCCAATAGTGGAAAGATGTTCCCACTCATATTCAAACCCATTAATCTTGTTAGCGAAAACAATAATAGCATTTTGCGACTTATAAAAATTTTTTCTGTTAAAATTGGCAACTTTTTGTACTGGTCGATGGTATGATAAGTAAGCTTTGATTTTTTCTATTGAAGTATTTGTGCTGGATTTTAATATGTTTAAAAAAGGTCTTGTGTGTGTATGTCCTCATTTCAAGGTCATGATTATAACACGTGATTATATAGCCTTTTTCTATATATCTAGCTTATAGTTCTAAGAGTTCAGTGAGTCGACAAAGTTTGAAGACCACTGGTATAAGTGAACAAGTGTATTGTCTTTTTACATGCAAGGGAATAGTTTTCATTATTGGCTACAAATCGTGGTACTTGTGGCATAGTTTTTTCATTTGACGAATTGACATAATAAGTACTAAAATAGCTATGCTTTAAAATAAAGACTTTCACATTTACACCATGCAATTTTATTGAAATACTTAAATAATCCTTACTTGGGCCATTTATTTTTCTTTCGAATTTCCTGCAGTTTTTTTTATATTTTATTAACAATTAAAAAATAGCATTTGTTACAGTCCAACTATAGAAGGCGCTGTGAAAGAGCGGAAATATAAAGATGTAGTAATACGCCCACAGACACTCGAGAGAGTTGAAGGTATGCGACATGTTGCGAGTTATCATATTACCGAGAGTTCTAGCGTATGATATTAGTATATCTGAAAGTGTTTAGTAAAGTCTTGTTATATTTGTAAGGAAGTCAATGAGAGATTTGAGTAGCAAGTTATTCCAACCTGATCAAAACGCGAAATCACTACACATGAGTGTTGGATTCGAGTGAGTCCTCAACACATTTAAGATATCCGACTACGTTTGGAACCGTGATTTTAAAAAAAAAGCGCATAAATGGACAATTTTCACGATATTTAGTGTCATTTAGATAAGAATACATGTATAAAATTGTTTTAAGGACATTATGACAAAAAAAAAGTATTTAAATACAATATTTTGGCAAAAAATTAACTCAGAATAACATTTTTTCAAAACGTTCTCCTTTTATAAGAAATGCTTCTATAATAATAAAATCTTGCTTATAGGTAAAGTACAGACTTCACCAGAGAGTCTGAACTAGGACTTTTGAAAAATTCACATTATTTTCAGAGTTACAACCTATTGAAATAATTATCGACGTTTTTTTCTTAAAATTTCTCCCCTTTGTTGTCGTAAAATATGGATAAATCCACTTCCAAGTTATATGTTTAAAAAATTCTAGTTCAGCCTCTGTACAGAGATCTGAGCTATATACAGGCAAATTATCATTGTAATAGAAGCATTTTTCATAAAAGGAGAATGCTTTGAAAATGGGTCATTCTATGTTCATTTTTTGTCAAAATATTGAACTTAAATAATTTTTTATTGTAGGAGTAGTTAGTTCTCGTAGTTATATTCTTAAAACAATTTTATATACGTTTTCTAATCTAAGTGACACAAAATATCATAAATATTATCCATTCATACGCTTTTGCAAAATCAGGTTCCGAACGTAGTCGGATACCTTAAGGAAATATATTTTATTTTGCCGAATTTTATGTTTACATTTAAATTTTAGAGGTGGGAAGAATACTTCGATAAAAAACCATTCACTGTCATAAAGAAAATTAAATATAATGGTGATTATTTGTCATGAAAAAATAAGAAGCATGTTGCAATGCACAAGGAGGCATCACATTCTGCACACATGTAGCGAGTCCTCTTTTCATGTCCCTTTCTGATACATTTCCTACATCGTCTATAGTTGGAAACCACCTTTGGCGTACAGTTTCCTACACTGGCTAAGCGCTCTTCACCCGGAACTACACACTTCTTTGCTTGGAAGTTAGTAGGACGTCCTTTCCTTTTTTTTGAGGAACATCCGTCTATTACTTGATGTGCTAATGTTATACTGAATGTTAGCTGGTCTAAATTTCTGTTTCTTTTGTCCCCTTGCCGCAATTTGAAACTATTTATGATGGCAAGGTCAATAAAAAAATAAAAGAAACGATGCCACCCTTTTACAAATGGTCTTCTAATTTGGTAACTTTCTTTGATTGGAACGATCAAAACCTCCCATGGCATCGTTATATACAGCGACAGCTTTTGGACAAGGTACTTTTTCTTTAGTACCGTCTTTTTTTAGCCGATTTACAGATGTTATAATCGCTGGATCATGTGAAGTAGCACAAAGCTGAAACGGCAATTAATTTTCCCATTGTTATAATGGCAAGGGCAATATGTTATAATGGGTTTGCGTTTCTCACAGGTGTATTTCTGTAAAATCATGTAGATGGGAAGTAATCTTCCTAACGCCTGTGACAGATTTATACACGATTTTCCAATTAATCTTCTTGGGAAATCTTTGGGCTATCAATTCGCGTTATTCACAACCAACCTTTCGCAAGAAGAGAATCGTGATATGTAAATTAACTTCATATAAATAGGTGAGGTTTTCAAGCTTGAAAGAGAGAAGGAGAGAAGATATACTCGAGCCAGCTGAGATTGCTACTGAAGGTATACTATTAGAATTATAGTAATCTGATTCTTGTTAGAAAGAAACTTTAAAGTGACGATTGTTCATTAGGATTGAATTAAATTAAATTGAATCATATAATAGACTATATCCTTAATTAAGATAAGGATCCAGTTTGTTAGTCCCCTAATCGCTCACGTTTTACTGTCGTTGTTCCACTTTCAAAGTGACATTGGGACATTCTCTTAATATTATTAATTGTGATTGTGTCTGTTCTTAGTGTGTGGAAATAAATAGAATAGTTGAATCATGTCGAGCATTTCTTCCCTTCTCCCCTCCCCCACACATCTAGGGGCCCGCGAGAGAGGTGCGAGTCTCTTACAGCCCCTCGAAAAGGGTTAAGATTAATGTATCAACATCATATTAAAAAATCCAATTTATATATTTAAAATCGACTTTACGGTAATAAGTACTAAAAATGTAAAAAGAAAAAAACTTTGTTAAATGCTTTAAATCCAGAAATAACAGCGCAACAGGAATTTTACTATACAAATCTTTAGTTTTAACCAACAGTTTTCACTCATGATTGGTAAGATTTCGACTGTATTTTCATTTTTGCATCAGAACTTTAATCAAGTAAAGGGGCAAAAGACAAAAAATTTTCTTTCCATATGAGTTATGGAAGCATTGAAAGAAATTAATAGCGGCAAAAGAAAGCCAGACCCGCTAGAAAGAAATCCTTTTCTTTCGAGAAGAAAAATGATAACTGAATTTTTCATGAAACCAAAGCCTTGATATCAACTTTACGGTGAGCATCACCACATTTCCTCCGTCGCGACTGCCATGTTGAGATGTCTCAAAAGTGAAAAACGATTGCTTTCGCCTCTGAAACAGAAAGGAATTGTACAGTTATTTATTGACAGTGACATTTATTAAACATTTTTAAATAACTTATTTAGTTTGTAAAATATATTATTCTATTAATAAATGTATTTTTTAATTTTTTTTTCTTGGGATTTTATAATGTACATGTTATTCAGGAGAATTTTCTAGTGTGTCAATTTACTTAATTATCGTAGTGGAAAACAAAATTTTTCTCTGTCTTTTTCAATTCCTACTATTAGCTCACTCTCTCCCTATACATATATATATACTCATATACACAGTCGAACCTCAATATAACGAAGTCGCTAAATCCCTAAAAAAAGTTCGTTATATACAGGTTCATCTTTCAATTTTCTTTATAAACCACATAACACAAATTTTAAATTCATAAACACTATATATATTTTTTAAAAAAGTAATTATATACACCTTTTTATAAATTAATAAAATTTGTTTTGTTTATCTTACCTATTATATATAAAAAGCAAGAAAGAAAAGCTGCAAGGAAAGTTTTATAACGCCTTTATTCCCTTCCTGAAGAATTAATTATTTTTCTTTGATTCTCAAGCCCTTATGTTTTGATATTTTCGAGCTACAAGAAACGAAGTTACCAGTACTACTGATCAACACTGCAAATGAACGTAGTCTAGTTCAAAAACACGAGACAACTCCACTGAGAGTAATAGATGATATAGAAGATGTTTCCAGTGAACTAGACGACGAGGGATTAAAGGTTACACTGAAACGTCCAGAATTCTATTGCTCTTGGCTAGCTCGGTACTAATAAAAGCAGTTTAAGATTTATAACCACCAAAAATGAGTTAAAAGGAAGAATTACTTGAAATACCCAGAAATACTTAAAAAAAAGGGAGAAAAAAATTGAATTTCGAGAGAAAAAGTTCATTATATAGAAAATGCACTTCGCTATAGGGAGGTTATTTACGAAGAAAATCGTGAAATATTCTTGGTTCCGGGAAAAAGTTCGCTACAGCAGAAAAATTCGCAATATAGAGGTTCGTAATATGGAAGCTCGACTGTATATACATAATATTTATGCACATATCTTGTTCAAATTTTCAATCGTTCATAAAATACTTTCTCCATCCATTCAAGTTCAAATACATTTTTTAAGCTTGTAGCGGAAGACAGTTGATGTTTATACAGTTTTTTCAAATATTTATACATTAGTTAAATTAAAAAATTTGTAAATAGTAACACACACACACAAAAAATTAGTCCAACAGCATATATAGAAAGAAAAACCGTTCATTGTGTTCTTGTAGCGCAATGGATAGCGCGTTGGATTTCTAATCCAAAAATCGTGGACTCAAATTCCACGTGGGATGGCCTAATTTCTGAGAACGTGATTTTGCCAGTACTTTTTCCTATAATATTGTATTAGAATAATTAAGTTAAGGAATGAATGAATTGTAACAAACAAAAAGAAGTAGTCCAGCACCATATATAGAAAAAAACGAAAAACTGCAAGGAAAATCGCTTTCTATTTTGTCATTTAATATTGTGACTCTGTCCTATGTATATACATATTTATAGTAATTGTAACTATTTAACAGAAAGTAACTAAAATAAAATTTTTCTTTGTTGACCTAAGTAGGAATTGACTTAATTTGTTTATATATATTACTTGGTTTATTTTTAAAGAAAAACAAGGACCCAAATTGGATACCAGTACGCTACTCGTTTTTGGCATAATTGTGAAATCGTGGCAAATAGATCTTTGACGGTCAATTTAATGTTATCGTATGTAATGTTTTCGCCCTAACTTGTTGAAATTTTGCAACTATTTGGCGGAATAATGCGTAGGGTACCGCTTTTAAAATGTGTAAGAATATCAAATACAGTAGATTTTTCCCCATGGGAGTGAAACGGGTGCAATATAATGAAGTTACCCCCGTTTCTACTCATTTCTGTAAAACTATATTATATTTCTGCTTTTGAAAAAATAATTCTAATTTAAACATCCAATCAAAACAAATAAATCTGCTTATGTTGTCCTCTTTTTGTTACTTAAGGCTCCCCGCTGTTTTTATTTACTACATTTCTCAACAAAGTATTTCACAATTCCATATTCAGTAATACCTTTTCTTCTATTCTTCAATCAAAGAGTTGATTGTCTCCCACTTAAATTCGAAACACTTCAAGAGAAAAAATAAAAAAATAAAAATTTTTCTTCCGCCATAAAAATAGTTTTCCTTCAATACATTTTTCAATCATGGATATTTTCGGTTATTCCTTTAATACTTGAAAAAAGTAATCTCTCTATAATGCACTTAGTTATTAAAAGATTTTACATCCATTCTTATTCATCTTCTGTAAAAAGAAACTATCTTATCTTCCTTTTCTTTTTACAGAACATTTCCCATTTTCTAGGGCTTTGTGTAATACTTCCACTTCCAATCCATATTTTTTGCCCATTCTTCTAACCATTTTATGCAGTACTCGTTTTTCTTTGTTACGAATTTTGTGTAAATAGCGTAAATAATTTGTATTTGAATGTGTAATGCATTTATATTTATCTATGTTATATTTATTTTATGTTAAAATTGTAATATTCACATGCAATGTCGTCCCTTACGCTATAATGGAGATTCAATGGGAACTTGGCGATAGAACCAAGTTTGCATCATATTTGGCAACCAAGTTCGGCTGCGGTAGCCCAGTGGTCAAGGTATCGGATCATGGCAGGCATGTCATGAGTTCGAGCCCAGGGACACTAAAGACCCACCGTGTAGGACAGCGATGCACGTTAAATGTATCGAGAGCTGAAACGTCCTCCCTTTGGTGTGGTGTGGTAGTTAGGAGAGGGGTTGCCAGCTCAGGTGTCGTCCACGTCACTTGACCATGGTTCAAAATTACGTGGTCCGTCGCCAAAAGCCCTCGTGTAACTGAACAGTGTGACGTTAATATTCACTCACTCACCTGACAACCAAATTGGCCGCCAATTTGGTGACATTGACGACCATGTTGGCGACTTTGGGACTCTCTGGATTCTTCTAGAAATTTGTAGAGAAATACACTAATATCACGCTCAAAGACGCGAGTGGTTATCTTTTTGGAAATTTACGCCGCGTTTAAAAAATGGAGCGGAGATCACCTAAACAGTCTTTCTTGATTTAACCTGCGATTGGTAAACTTGTTTTGACCGTGATTACCGATTAGCTCGGCTGTGCTTGTGAATAATCTTTTGCCTACGTGTGTTTTGGACACTTTTAATTGTGTCTGATTGCTATTGAAGGTGTGAAGACCTTCTGAAATTTATTCTGCGAATATTGCTGGTGAATCCTGAATTTTGAGGATTCGATTTTCGACAATAAAATCACATCACTCTTAAAGAACTGTTATTTTTCTTTGTGACCGTTTCGCTTAAAATCCTCGAATCGGATCTACATAACATCTTGTTTCTTATTTATCGTATTGTCAACTTGTAATCCCCCTATTTTGTTATAAATTTTCGGTACTATTCCATTCCCCCTATCACACACAAATCTTGTCCAGTAGACTTTATTAGTGACAACACACAACATACACACGAAAATTTCTGAAAACTTTTTTCTTCAAAGGCATAAACATTTTAATATCGCTTAAAATTTTCTCAAATGGGTCTCGTGAAATGTCAAATGAAAATGTGGTGGCAATGTTGGCGTCTGTTGTACCATTTTTGTCGAGTACTGCCTGTGCCGGCGAAATCGAAAAGTACCGAAATTTTTATTGTCTGTTCTTCTGTGTTTCTAACAATCTTAATGCAATTTTCGCTTTATAACTTACTTTGCAGCATACACTAATTACCCTATATGTAACTAAGGTATTATATAGTCTATCATCTCTAATGCATCTTTATAAAGGAATTACGTTTCCAATATCTTGTACAGTCGAGTCGGGAAAGCTCTGCATTCGGTAACCCAGCACAGTCCGGATAGATGAATCCTTGCAAGGTTGAAAACACTCTCATGAAGATGTCCAATTCAGAAATTATTGCTGCTGTCACAGTTAATGAAAAAAATGCTGGAAAACAATGACAATAATGTTGAGGACACTGTACAAATTCCTAAAAGATCACATAGTAAAGGACTAAAGGTTGTCGAAACCAAAGTATTTTGAGCAACAATGTGCGTCTGTAATGGGCTAACCGTTTCTTCGTCGTCTTAGTGATGAAGCAGCAAAAAGAAGAGTGCAGTAACAACAGGACAATACGCATTTCCTTAATACAAGAAATATAAAAAAAAATTAAGTCAATTCCTACTTAGATCAAAAAAGAAAAATTTTATTTTAGCTACTTTTTATTAAATAGTTACAGTTCATTTGTAAATATGTAACTATATACATTGACAGAATCAAAATTAAAGTGGTAATTAATTTTTATTCATTATCATTAAAGTATCGTATTGTCATCCAAAACAATCGAGTATATAAAATTTCAGTTCCATTCAATGCTTTAAAACGTGAGAAAAAAACCTTGTCAAGTTTTGACACACAAATCGCCCAAAGGGTCGCTAAGTCGCCAAAAATGATGTTAACGTGGCTGTGTAAATTTGTAATTCTTTAAATAATTAGTTTTAATCAAATAACTTTTATTAAATATAATTAAATTACTGTATTGACATCCAAAATAATCAATTTTATAAAATTTCAGCTCAATGGAGCGCTTTAAAATGTATTTTATTAACGATTGAAAATTCCACCAAGATAAATAAATAAATATATTGAGAGTTGAGCTAATAGTAGGAATTGAAAAAAGTAGCAAGAGTTTTTGAAATGTCAGCTAGTTATTTTTCATTATAGCTAGGCTTTATGCCGTTATAAAGTATTTTTCTGAGGTGTGTCTGATCAAATAAATTACTGTATGCAATGCAATCATTCATTTTCGTTTACATGGTGTAAATGCTCTATGCCTTCGTAAAGTACGTACTTTTCCTCTGTTCAAAGGTGTTTAATTAGTTTACTTTCTGTTGTACTCTCTCAAGCAAACAAAACACATGCATGTGCATTACTTTACTTTCTGAGGAGACATTCATATTCATTCCTTTTTAATCCTATTCTCGATGACGCCCGAAATTTACAAAAACTCGGCCAGCCTTCGGTCCACATTAGGCCGAGTTTTCGGGACTCAACTCTATTCGTAAATGATACATTTTGAATCTTTTCAATAAACCTTGCAATTGAATTTAAATAAATTTTATAAGCATAATGGACGGATTATGTACATTATTTTTATAAGATTGTATCAATTATAAACAAAATACATCCTTACTAATATTATAAACGTGAAAGTTTGTATGTATGGATGGATGTTTGTTACTCTTTCACGCAAAAACAACTGAATGGATTTTAATGAAACTTTACAATAATATGGCGTACATAAAAAAAATAGCGGGGTGCCTATTTTTTATAAAAGTAAAAGGTGAATTTCCAAAAAATAACGAAAATGCCAAGTAAGTGGGAAAAAAATTTCTGCCATCTCAGTATCCGGCCCACGCCAGCATATATCTATCATTTATTTTAAGCAAAAACTTTCCCTTTTTTGTTTTGTCTTCGCCATTTAATTTATTGCTTTGATCAGTGTAATCACTATTGTTTTTTATTTCAGAATAAAACTAGATTTCAAAGGGGAGAGGTTGTGTTAAGTCTCTTTTTATTTGAATACCTATATTGTTTTTTTTCATTTTAAGCTATTATCCCCAAAAAAATAGTGAACCAAAAGTACAAAAAATTGATATTTTATTTCTTTGCACGTTTTTTTAATAATTTTACTATACATTTGGTAGTAAAAATTGATCCTTATATCAAAAAAATTTTTTTATCGCTTCTGGTTTTTAAAGTGGACAAAATTTGTCATGCACACTCCATTTGGACAAATTTTTGATTTTGTTTGGGAATAGTTAAATTATAACGCTATTTTTTAATTGAATGCAGGTATTGCTTTTTTTTAAATATAAAATAAAAATAACTATGTACTGTTTTTTTGGAAGTGTAGAAAAATACCTACTAAAATTGGCCCAAAAGATGCTTTTTTCCGGGCTTAATAAAGTTCGCGCAAAAAGTAGCTCTAAAAAAAGGCCAAACTGCTCTATCGCCAATATTTCGCTTATTTCCAAACGCCTTTAAATTTTAAAGGGACGGTGCCCTTGAAAAAAATTTTAATAAAAAAAAACCAAAAAAGGTAATATTAACGTATTATACTTCCAGTTAAAAATTTTTTTTCGCTTTTTAAGGGTTTTAAAACCCTTTTTTTGGTTTAATTTGAAATTCCGAAAATTAACTATTAAAAACTTTTTAACCTTCAATTGTTAATTTGTATTGTTTAATTTTCAATTCATCGAAGAACGGGGATACCATGTATATATATATATATATATATATATATATATATATATATTTTGTTCCAAAAAACCTACGTCAAGAAGGCACGGGGGGAAAAGGGGGGGAGAAGGGTATATCAGTTCTAGGCAAAATAAAAAAAAACCTATGACTTGAATAAGTTTTCGAGCCTATTTTGAAAAAGGGGAAAATTTTCAAATCAATCCCCATTATTAACTTTGGGAAAAAATTTATAATTTTATAATGGTTTTTTTGTAATATCACCCTGCCCAAACTTTAAACACATTCACAAACGACCCAAAAAAATTTGATAGTTTAGTTAAAATTATATAACGTTTTTAAATCAGTTGGAAAAAAAAAAATTACCTAAAGCACTGTCTTAAACTGTGGGTTCCAAAAACCCCGTGGACCTCGGCACTTTTAGAAGGGCTGTGAAGTTTCTCTTGTGTATAATGTTAAGATTTTTTTTTTACACCTCTGAAAGGCCACGTGTAAAAAATTTAAAAAGTGCCCGCCGTTAGATTCCCCCTCAAGAACATTTATTTCGATCAACAATATTAAAATGGGAGGGGTTTTTCAAAATCTTAGGGGCCGTGTCAGACTTTACATAAAAGGGGGGGGCGGTTAAAAAATTCAAGAACTGCTGAACCAAGGGGTTCCGTGTTTTTATATAGTAAAATTATACTTTTAAACCATTTCCATATAAAATTTCCATTAATAAATACAAAAAAACCGTTTATTAATTTAAACAATATAAGATTTTGAAAGGGTTTTTTTTTTTAAATTTTTTTAAACATAATTTTTTTACGTATTTTTTGTCTTTTTTCTTTTTAATAATTTTTCATTTTCAAAATATTTTTGCTTCCTTTAAAATATATTTATATAATGAGTTTTTTTTTATTTTATGCACTTTTAAAAAAAAGAGGTACAAAATGAAAAAATTTGAAATTCAGGATTTTTAAAAAAAAATGCAAAAATAGTCAACAGAGGGTCAACAAAAAAATCAGTGATGCCAGAAAAAAAAGTGCATAAAATAGCTGAAACCGATGCATCAGGTTTGGTATCTGACTTTGCCCAAAAAAGGGATTGCTAGTAAAGTTGTAAAAAGGGGCCATTCACGAACATTCTATTAATCCTCTTGGGAAAGGGTTTTTTAAATATTGTTCTATTTAAAACTTTCTCCGGGGAAAAAGATGCGATTTTTGTAAACCAAAACTTATATTTAAGCATTAACTTTTAAAGGGTTTGATAAAGGGGGTTAGGGCGATGATAGTGATTAACGTAAAAATTTTTGAAAGCTATTGCTTAATATTTAAAATTGATAATTGATGATTTAATCAATTAGATACATTTTAAAAGGAATAGTGTGGTTTGAAGTAGAATAGCTTAGAACGGAATTTCAAATTTTTAAATTATTGCAAAAAATGTTCCCAAAGTAAGCGATTCAATTCATAATATTAAATTTTATTTTACCTCGCTTTTTCTCCAATACTTTTTTATAGGTGCATTTTTTAAACATTGTTGATTTTTTTAGGTTGTTGAGACTTGTTGATAAATTATATTGTTTGGATTATGGCTGATTTTCATTCTAACTTCAAACCTTGAGGGGGGAATCCATCCCCGCTTTTCTATCAGAATGGGAAATGCTTTGCATTTTAACGATTTGCCATGTTAAAAATTTTTTCCACATCTCTGGGAAGGATAACGTTTTGAACACGTTCCCTTTCCCCCGCATGGCCTCCCAGGTTTCCGACCTCAATCCGTGGGATTATTGATTATGAGTTGTCGGAGTCACAAGCTTCCCCCCAAACGTTTGACGTCATTGCGGTGCAAAAGACACCATCGCCGGCAAATTCTCATCATAACTAAAAATATGCTGTAAAATTCGTTCTGAACATTGCCACCTGGACTACATGTATTGTTGATGAATGACAGCCAGCATGTTGAACATTTGTTACAAAGAACATCGTTTATTGTTAAAAATCAATTGTTGTGTTAACTATTCTTCTTGTTGTATAAAGCGCTATCTGTTGGTCATTTATTTCACTTTTTTTTTTTTTTTGGTTTCAATTTTATTTCAAGCATGTGTGTTAATTTTTACCACTCTACTTACATTATTCCATGAATTATGGAAATTTCAAATGTTAACGAACTTTTCAGGCACCTGGCAAATAACAAAATTGCAAAAATCTCAAATTTATTTATTATACTCCCACCTATATATATTCAAAATAAAGAGTTCCTGAATACGCTTCTATTTTCATTAAAAGAATCTACGTCGATTTTTTTAGAATAGAAATTTCTTCCATATTTCCTTAACGATTATAATTTAATATCTACCTTCTGGATATAAAGAAATATCAAAGCCACTTAATCAATATTCCGGGCCCTGATATTAAAAAGGAGCTCCTTGGCAATTTAAAACTGTAACTTCCGGAAATGAAAAATTCCAGGGACGTCATTTGCTTTCAGAAAATGAAAATTGCTTTTCTTTTGCATATAAATAAGTTGAGTTGTTTGTTGTGAGCCTAGATAACAATAATTTTTTACCTTATAAATAGAAGGACTCAGATATGTAAAACTATGTACTTTTTTTTTCTTTCTAAGTAAAATATTGCACATTCTCAGATGTTAAAAAAAATAAGGCTTATTTTTCCAACAACGCGTTATTCGTGTTATGGATATCACTATCAAACCAATGCTTTTTATATTTTCTTTTGGCAATTTTATACCTTTTTTTGTGATTTTTTACTGTATTCTTTTGTGGTGATATTTATGTAAATATTTACCTATATCTCACAACAATATATTTGCTTATGTATAAGAAGGCACAAGAAAAAGGTTTTGGGGAAAAAAATCTGAAGATGCATTTTGAGGTCCCTTTTTTGCCCCACAAAAAAAAACATTTGAATATTTTACAATACCTTCGCTATGGTACTTATCAAAAATGTGTTGCAGGGGTTTAAAGGTATTTATTGAATTTTTATTAATCAATTTTTTACACAAAAACCCCCCGGGTTTTTTTATGGTGAACATTGGGGTTTTGTAGTTTTTTCATGTTTTTGGATACTGTATTTTCAATACCTTTTTTGTTGAGAATTGAAATAAATTTATTATCACAGTTATTGTGTTTTTTTTAAAATTTTTTTTAAAAAGAAATTCGATAGAGCAGAAAGGGGTATTCTGTGCATTTAAATCCAAAAACCCTTTTAAAGTTTTCTACTGAATGAGTTAAAATTCTAAAAAATTCCATACCTATTCTAAACAAAAAAAGTAATATAAAAAAAAAAATTAAGTTGTTTCCCTATTTGGGGTTAACAAAAAAATTTTTTTTTAGTTACTTTTTATTAAATAGTTACAATTAATATAAATATTTATGTAAATGTGATTGAATAAAAATACTAAGAGTGATAAAATAGAAAGAATTTTCGAAATTTTCTACTTTCCTTTCTATATAGAGTGTTGGACTATTTTTTTTTTTGTTACTTTGTATTCATTGTTTAAATTTAATTATTCTAATAAAATATATAGAAAAAGAAAAATCACTTTCCCAGAAATTGGGCCATCCCATTTGGGATTCGGGGGCCTATCATTGATTAGAACCCAAACCCCTTTTCCATTGCGCTACAGGGAACAATGAATGGTTTTTTCTATATATGGTTTTGGGACTATGATTTTTGTTTGTTACTATTTATTCATTAATTAAACTGAATTAATGAATTAATTTTTAAAAAACTATATTAACATCAAGTGCCATCCCTTAAAAGTTGAGACATAGCCATCCGGATGACCTTTGGCCGGTTCCCCGGTGTAGAGGTGGGGGATTATCAAAATGATGAGAATATAATTTTAATACAACTTTTATTAAAATAAATTATATTATTAAATTCTAATTTGACAAATTTAATTAAAGTGAGAGTCAAGCCCAAATTTAAACACGTATTTAAGTCAGATCACCCCGATCCTTTTATCTCAATTTTCATAAATAATCCTTTTTTATCAATTTTTATATCCAAAATTTCCTTTTTTGCTGGTTCCTTGCCTAGAAGGGAAAATTATCTATAAACTTTATATATGAAGATTCTTTATCCCCAAAAAGCTGCTAATTTTGACTACTAATTTTTGATCCGCAAGATTACCTGCTTTGTCACGCTATCGATCAGAATGATTACACTAATATCTCTGAGCCGGGTTATATCTTAGGCTTTCCCCCCCCCTATATCTAGGTTTGCCACGCATCCTTTTTTTTAGTATATCTCATTTTATATTATGATCGTTTATATTCTTTGGGATTGGGTTGGAAAAATTTTTTCCATTAATCGTAATTTTAAAGAACATAGGAGTATGTTAACAGAAAGACGCGGGGACGTCACAACCCCCAAAAAGAAAAAAGTGATTTACTTAAGGGTTCTCAATGCCCTTATTAAATTACGTTCTAAAACTCTATTTCTAAATTTCTTCGCTTTCTGAGTTTTATTTAAATTTTAATCTTAAATTTATTTTAACTTTTATAATTTCCAATATCTACTTGACTTTAATTTTTATTGCAATTTTTAAACTTAAATTTTTTTTATAATTTTCCCAAAAATTTTTCTTGACTTAATTTTATTATCATCTTAGAATTAAATTTTAATATTCAATTTAATTTTTTAAACTGTGACAATAAATTTTTTCTCCAATAACTAGGCCACATTAATAATTACTGTTTTAAATTTTTGCCTACTCTCACTTTTACATTTCAATTACTTAAAAATTTTTATACACTTAAAAAAAAATTTTTTGGCGAGACCCAACTAACACGCATATGGAGCTGGTACTTCTCCCTTTTTTGTTGAAGCTTTTTACTTTTTAAGATTTTCAGGGCGCCCCTGAAATGAAAACTGTTTGAGTTCTATTTCCAAAATTAATCAAACCCTATATTATTTATATATCACAATAAATTTTTTTCTCCATCCCCACATCTGGTTTTAAAAAAAACTCCCAATGAGCCGCGCACCCGTTATTATTATTTTAGTGCCTTGACTACGCCGGTTTCCCCCGAACCAGATGCCTATAATACGTAACAATACAACAACATATATATATACACATATTATACAATTCAAACATTTTCAAAAAACCATTATAACAAATAAAAAAGGAAATTTTTGCATCTCACGAAGTCATAAAACGAAGCAAACAAATGTGGATTTCAAATGTTTTTAGAAAAATTTTAACAATCAAAAATTCCAAAAATTAAATGAACACTCATTGTATTACTTTTTATAACTTTTGCACCGCCCGGGTTCCTTCTTGCAATAATTTTCCGACCCACTTGTTGGAAGATCATAAAAAAAGAAACAATACAACCTGATTTTTATATTCGGTCTCCCATATTCACGTTAACGATGAGGTGTCATACTCTTTCATTCTTTTGGGTTTTATAATTTTTGTTGTAAGGCTTGTAATTCCTTGTCTTCCCTTTCCCTTGCCTTTCCCAACTGTGTTCTTGGCTGGTCGGGGTTCTTCTTTTCTCCGTCGTCCTTAAAATTTTAACTCTTTTCATATGGAACTTCAGTTGATTTCTCCTTTTTCTTTTTTTTATCTCTAGAAATAGTACTAGATGACATTTTCTTTTTTTATTAAATTATTTCCCTTTCTTTGCCACTTTCTTTTTTGGTCCACTTGTCCCCGATACACCTGATCTTTTTAAAACCTTGGTTTTATTTAAACCTTTTTTTTTTATTTTCATTCCTACTGAACTAGGTGTGATCTG
>BMAV01012437.1:149924-191752 GCA_019973955.1 Trichonephila inaurata madagascariensis | reverse complement strand
TTGGCTTCTGTGAGGCTCAGTTATTAGTTTGTTTTGTCAGGACCAAACAATTATTTCGTGTAAGCCGATATTTCATCTTGAGCGGTTTCGCATTAAACGTAATTCGCTGTATTTAAGAATGTGGCTACTGGCTCTGTAACATTTCAATTTATATGTTCCATATTGTATCTGGCAATCCACTTGTTCAGTTTGGAGCAGCGAGCTCGAGGCTCGTATGTTCACAGCCTCGTAACATGCAATTCTTTCGTCGGAGTTCATCGCCGCTCTTGCGATATAGGAATCCAACAACAGACCGTGAGACTATTTGTTGTTATCACAAACGTTTGCGTGAGAACGTCAATGAATGTACGAGTTTTTACATCACCAGTCTCGCGACCGTTTTAGCTCTTATGAACAATCGGAAAACTAGGAAACGTGACTACAGTTACGTAAGTTGCACGTTGTACAAAACATTCTAGTGAATCTAGGAGAGACAACGCGAAGAGAGGATAGCCACTGTCCACCTAACGGCAGGGTTCTGAGTTGCGGAATCGCGCATGCGACTCGTGTTTTCGCTAATATGGAGTCCAGATATCTGCTGTCTCCTACCAAATACTATTTCTTTGTTATTCATAGTGTAGATGAGGGAAATTGTAGCTGTGCGTTTGAGTTTCATATTTCCTTTAAGAAAGTGCTTGCTCGTTATCACAAACTTGAGACCCAAGCTTGAAGTCTCTAATCCATCAACATGTAGTGTGTTCTACATGACTACAAGTCAGCACCGATTTAAGCTCATTTCGGGCTGTGTGCGCAGAAGATCTACAGGCCCCCTTGACACTGGAGGATCGAAATTTATAACCAGAATATCTGGTTAAGTCCAGCTTATCCGGGCCTCTTCGAGCCCCTGGCCCCTGGACGCCAGCCCCAAGCTCCCAATGGATAAACCGGCACTGCTACAAGTACAAGAGACAAAAAAAGGAAATATGCAGTATGCAAGACAAAAAATAATTCGAATAAAAATGAGGAATTCAAGAAAAATTCAAGTAAAACTATATTAATCCTGGAACATTTTTCTATCGAGAGAAACAATATACATCTAATGCACATAAAATAAAAAAAAATTATTTTTGTTTCATTATTTATTTTAATATTATTTAATTTAAAGCTAACTGTGTCTACTTTTTACTCTAAATCTATATGAATGTTGTTTCTCGGAATTAATTATTTAACATTTTACATTGTCTATAGTCATTTCTAAATTCTATTGCTGTGGCAGCATAACTAGGAGGATTTATAATATATTATAACGGATTTTTAATTAATGAGAACCTCATTTCTTCAACTACTTTTTATTGCTGTCGTGTTTAATATGTTGACACGTCAAACTCTCCCCCCTCCCCCTTTTAACCTTTTGATTCATTTACAGAACATTGTATATCAAAATGTTTTCCAATTTAGATTATATTTTAAAACAATGATAAAACACAGCTACAGAGAAATTTTACTTTGAAAGTAATATCAACGAAAAGATTCCACCTAGCGTACTAATATAAATAAAAAGATATGCATACACATGGACAAAAACTACACATGTTTAATAATCAGGGGCGTATCAGACCCCCCTACAACGGCATCAATGATACAGGGCCCCCAAGCTACAAGGGGCCCCAACAATTATAAGAAAAAATTGCAAATTATTCAGAGGCCCCAAAGAGGCCCCCAAGGAATTTTCGATACAGAGCCCACTCAGAACTAGCTACGCCAGTGTTAATAATTTACAATTTCTCAAAATGTTTTAAGAAAGAAATTATTATCATTATTAGGGCAAGCAGTGTGCTTATTTAAATATTCGTTTGTCTTTTTGAATGAATTCAGAGTAGCTGCTATAACACTTGGAAAAATAAAAAGAAATTAACATGTATCGAGTCTTGATGAATGTTCTAAATTAATGCAGGAAACTTTTTTTTCTGAAAAAAAATAATAATAAATGAGGAACTGCGTATACATTCTTAAGTGCTTTTGCAACAAAAATAAAGTCGAAATTAGGACACGAAGAAAAAAGTTGCGATGTTATCAGTCTAAAATATGTTTTAAAAAAACAGTGTCTTTCTCTCTCTTTCTCACTTTTCTTCCTTCCTTTTACCTTCTTTCTCATTTTTAATAGTGTGCCATTGTAAAGTGCGTGTACAAAAGTGAATAAAATGTGTCATATTAAAATCACATTTTTTCTTAATCTATTAGGGATGGATTACGATAAAATATTTTTAAAAAAGATCCAAGATTATAACTTGTAAAAATAATTTCAATGTGAAATATATAACAGATGTCTTGGAAGTATTCAGTTTATTATATTTTTTCTTTCCATATCAATTTGTTATCAATATATTTTCAAAAAAAATGTGCATTTCTTTCACACAAATTGGTTTTAGTGTTCAATTTAAAAAATTGTCTAAACATTTCTCTCACATTACAAATAGCAATATTTTTTTCTAATATATATGCATTATACGATAAATACGGAAACATTGAAAGTAAAAAAAATTTACTGTCAATACACAAAAATAAAATACAATAAATGAAAAATAAAATTAATTGAAAAATAAACTATAGTAACCGAAATAGAATGCCTATTCATAAAATTTCACAGAAAAAGCAGAGAATAATTTTAAAAGAAAGAAGACTTAAGAAGTCATTTTATCACTAAATGATAGAATTTCATTTTATTCAAGAACTGATTGAACACATTGCGCAGTGATTTTATTCTCATGAATACAACATCATAAATGAGTTGCGCTGCATGTTACTTAAAATAAATTACATTATATTTCGAACCAGATATCAGTTCTCGAATCGAATTCTATTGCACTATTCAATAATCGAACTTTTTTCTTAATGTAAAAACTATTTTATATTTAAAAAAAAAATGATTTTTTAAGGTGAAAAGGATAATTTAAATCGAATTCCAGACTAACCAGAAAAGAATAAGAAGTGTAATTTTACCATTACTTATAAATTTTACTTATTTAGACTCTTCCTATGGGAATTTTTTGTTATCAGGAAAAAATGTAAATAGCTCTAAGTAATTTAACGAATGTAAAGCTTCTTTATTATAATATCATTTTTCTTTAGAAAAAATCTTTAAAACATTAAACAATCATTTCCACTACACATTGCGTTCTTCATCCTCTTATGGTAACAAGTAAATCATCCTCTTATGGTAAAGATTTTGAGCAATAAAATATAAAAATATACCAAATTTGTTTTACACGGTATTTTTATAAACTGATTTAAAATACACTCATGTCGATAAGTAAAGAATAATTCAGAGTCACGAGGAAAATGAACTCTAAAATACATATATCACCCGCAAAATGACTACACACATCTTCAAGAATCATATGCAAATTGTAGGAAGTCACCACATGACACCGATAATACGTCACATTGACGCGAGTTTAAGAAGGGGATATATAAGGAATACAGGCAAAAAAGTAAAATTACTCGTGTCCAGGTTTAGCTTGCAGTCTGATTCTCGCCGGACTTTCATATGCAGAGTGCCAGGTACCCGTTACCACCAAGAGAACATCATTGAACGACACCGTTTCGGTGGTGCAGGATTCCTCGTTTGGGATAGGGGAATTGTTCTGGGTTTCAGAACTGACCTGCATATTCAAATTGGAACTATGATAGGCCAAATCTATCGGGACGTCATTCCGGAACAACATGTACATTTGTTTCGGGGTATCAGGATTTGTGTTTATGGATGACAACGCTCGTCCTCACTATGCAAACATCGTAAACCAATGATTTCAGTCGGAGGATATCACTCATATGGACTGGTCAGCTTTCTCCCCGGACTTGAATCCAGTAGAGCATGTGTGGGACATGCTTGGCTGGCGCGCGAGTTGCAGCCCGTCAACCACCTCCTACATATCTACCGGAACTCTGAAGAGCATTGCTTGATGAGTGGTGTAATATTCCCCAAGATCAGATCGATAATTTGATACTCAGCATGCCTAGGCATTGTACGGACTGCATTGTATCGTCTGGGAGACATACTGTGTATTAACCATCATACCAAGCATGTAATATTGGTTTTATAAGTAGGTTTTTTTTAATAATTTCCTCCAGGGAACAAAAATCGCCAATTTTATTAATGATATAAAACATATAGTATCTTTTTGCTCCTTACCTTTGGTTTAATAAAAAGGCTTTACAAATTAGTCACAGTTGTTTTGCTCTTCTGACTCTTTCTTTTCCTGAACTTGCATTATCCTTAATTTATGGACATGAGTGTAACATAATCGTTTTCCTTTTCGATTAATTTACTCTAATACGGTTTAAAGTTGCTGATTGCTCCCGAACAATGGGAATGAAAATCAGATTTTGAGTTCAGTTTTTGAGATTAATTTTGCACAAATGTAGCTAATAATTTTTAAAATATTGATCAAAACAGGTACAAAAACTTTAAATTATCATATGATATGAATATTTGTTTAATTCGGCACTTAAAATTATATGAAGAATTTGCTAAACCAAAACACTTATATAAATAGAATAAGTTCTTTGATTAAAAAAAGAGTTACAGCCGTGATATATTTCTGAAAGCAGTTCAACTTCTCAAAATGTTATTACAGGGTGAGAACCTTGATTGAGTATTTCATCATTGCAGGTATTGTAGGTTTTTTATATTGAAAATAGCGATTTTTACTCACACACATCTCAGGTATTAACAAATGCGTTATATGCAAGTAGCGGCGAATAATTTAATATTAATTCAAATATTATCAATTTGTTGTCTTATGTTGGATCCATATGTATGCTTTCCTGATTTTACTTTAATTATTTACTGAAACGTGTAAAAATTTAAGATTTATTATAAATATTTGCAATTTTTTAAAATACGTTCTTAAATTTTTATGAACTTAACTCAATGGCGTGACAGCCCATGAGAACTAAGGCCTACTGTGTCCAACTCAGTATAAGAGACCTTGGCCCCTGAGGTGCAAGAGCAGATGTTTCGGTCAGGTGGTCAGTCTGACACGTAAGTCTATTATATGGCTTAAAAGAAAGTGGAATGTAACTCCTTTCTTGCAATACAAATATAGTATTTATTTTGCGTGGTTTTACAAGGTGTTTCATGAAACGTATCAACCGTGTGAAAATAGAGTCGGCTGTATATGGAATATTATACAGTATAAGGAAATAATGAAAAAAAATTCTCACCTTTGCAATCCATATGAATCTGACTTGTTGCCTGTTGAAAAAAGATGAAATTTTTGGCAATTTCTTTGCAATGCTTTATTTATTTATCTATCTTAATTTTACATTTAAAAGCGCCACTAGGATATAATCTACTTGCGCACGTTCTTTTCTACAGTTCACTACGCGTAAAGAATCGCAACGTAATCAAACTTTAAACCTCATATAGACAGGCTTTTTGAACGACTACTTTTAGAAAGTACCGTATTTTGGACAAAGAGTTGCTAGCTACAAGGTAGTGATAAAATGGGGTAACTAACTGGTAACTGGAAAAGTGACAGAGAACTTCTGGCGCTTATGGTCCTATCTTTCCTCAGAAGAGGAAACAGCTTTCGAACTTTTGCTGACCATGAATGCGTATTCGGTCTTTTGTATGTTATACAAATAAAAAGGAGCCCAGATGAACAAAATCTATTATTCGTTTTCTTTGCACCCCGTCAGAACAAACATCCGACTAAGGGACAAGCCTTCATTTATCTTCTAAATGCAGCGATTGTCTACGATCAGTCAATCGACAGAAGAAGGGATATTACAATTTACAAGCAAACAACATTCTTTCCCATTCTAAATGTTATTTGTATTTTGCTTCAAACGTTCTTCATGAAGAACCGCTTTGAATAGGAATTTTTTAGACACCTTTCAGAGACTGTACCACTCCTTGTCTTCCCATTATTTGGATCAAAATGACATATGCTTTTAAAGAATTTAATCGTGGGAACAAATATTTAGAGTTCATAGAAAAATTTTGACTGTTTGAAGCCAGTGACAGGCGAATTTTTAAGCGTAAAAGTTCTGTTAATAAAACTATTGATAACTTTTTATGATATTTTGCTTTTACATGTCGGGGCTCCTATAGTTTGGTAACCCCACATCATAGATAAGGCTGATACGACGGTAGCTACTCCCTTTTTGATTACTGTTTACAAGTACGTGTTTCTTTAGCTTGAATTTACCATGATCGTTCAAAAAGAACTTTGGATTCGTATTGTCATGTGAAGAAGCATATATTAGTATATATTTGGAGGATATGTTGGGTGAGGTAATTTTGCCTCTTTTGATTCAAGCAATGTATACAGTGTCATCTAGTAATGTTTAAAATGTCCTATTTTTAGATTCCTTTTGAAATATTCAATCTAATTTGATATTTAAAAATATTTAATTTGCGGAAGATATTAGTTTGAGCTCAATCTGTTCATTTTACTATTTTTAAATAAATTGATAATTTGTCTACCTCATCGTAATTTCAGCTTATATTATAGTCACATTTTAAAACTAAAATAATTACTTTTTTCAAATCATTTTATCCAAATATCCAAAACTGACTTACCTTTATATTTATATCTTGAGCCTTCATTACTTCTTATACGCAAGAATGACATTATTTTCAATATTCTGAGGTATTTTGTAAATTTTTTACTTCTAGGATTTTTTTCTTAGCAATACAAAAAACACAATTGATGCCATAAATGTAATTAGTTTCTCAAAATTTATTTATATCTATATTTCATTTTCGGAAAATTTAGACTTTTTCTATCCTTCATCTAATTATTATTGATTTTTTGTTTGATATTTTTTCTATTTATCTGTTAACACGTGAGTGAATTTAATAGAACACTTTCATCTTTCATTCTAATATTATGGAAAAATTGTTCTTTAACATCACAATTGATATTTATTAGAATTATTTTATGCTATTATTCGTTTTATGGAATAGTGTTTGCTGTTGGCGTTCCATAGCCTTTATTCAAAATTTCTAACATTTTCATTTCAAATGGTTTGAAACATACATTGATACTTCTCTTTGAGTCAAGAACAATTTTAGAAATAAAAATCTAATACTGCTGAAGAAAAAAAATTGACAGTGTGTTTATATTATTGTTATTTATAATATTTAAATAATGTCTAAATACATTTTATGAACAAAAAGATACTGTAAAGTAAATTTCTTAATGTTATTAAACAAATGTTTTACACTCATTTGCAGATATCTCATACTTAAATTAATAATATATTTAATCCTTTTTTTCGCGACGCACTGAATTTTAAAACAAATTAATTAAAATAATATTTGATTTGATATTTTAATTAATTTTACTTCATTATTTGCAACAATAGTGCTTAGGTCTGAAAATCTAGATTTTTTTAAATGTTTTTCTTTAAATATTCTGGATGAATTTAATTATTTTTCAACTATTCGAACGACTCAAAAATTCTGACTCAAAAACGAAACTTAGAAGTGCGCCATGAGCTGAAAGGGACGATTACATTAAGTATTCTTTTGCTTTAAATGAATATAAATTTATTTTTTGCTTTAGAAACAATTTTTTTTAGAACAGAAACATTTTAATCAACAGATTTAATTGTTTATTTGCGAATTTATCAAAATTTTCGGAATTCATTTGCAGACCGTGTGATTACGATCTTTTTCTTAGAGCCATCTGGTAACCATTTCCTGAACTACGTCGTATATGGCGGAAGTCACGAATGTAATTTGACCCTTTCTGAAATAGGAATGTTTGCGACATTACGACCCGAAAAGTATTATTAACTTCTTAAAATCCTCAAAATTTTGACTAATGATTTATTTTAATCATTAAACCGTATTATTTGCTAAATTATGATGCATTGTTTGTGTAAGTATTTATAATCTTTGTTTTTGCGCATAAATATTATTCGTAGGAGGCAACATGAAATAGTAAACTAATTTGTAAACAACACATCGTGAGTTCTGCTATCTCTCTCGGTTACATTAGCTTATGGAAAGTAGAGGGAGGTGAGCTGAAATTGAACGATCTGTTACTTAAAAGTAATTATTTAAATTCGATTCTTAAGAGTGCACTTAATAAGCTATTTTAAAAAAAAATTTGTTGAGGAAAATAAATTTTGAAGCAAAGTTGATCTCTTCGCTTTTATTGGTGATAAAATGATTGCGAAATTGTTAAATAAAAGCCGATTAAATTGTATATTTATTGTTTAGCATGTGACTGTTAAATTGTTACTTTGAGAGAATATTCAATATTTTAGTTCCTTCAAGTAAAGAATATGTTTTCTTCTAAATTAATGAATGTTGTATGTGCGATCAAATATTTAGGTCCTCTATTTCAGTTTTCTGTTACAGCTGAAAATTATTATTTAATACTTCTAAAATTTAAAATATTTTTAATTAGATTATATATTTTGAACTTGTAAATTATAACATTTGATGTTATTTATTAGTATTGTGGAAAATTCTTAAAAATTGCATAACTTTTTTATATTTGTATTATCCTTAAAAAGATATCGCGAAACAATTCATAAACAAATTTGCTTAGGGGAAAATTTATGATAAGTGTACTTCAGTTTGTAGTTTGTTTTCAATGTTCTATTTTATTCTGTTATTAAATTGTAAATAAACTATTAATTTAAAAATAAATAAGTTAATAAGTTCAACTAGCATATATTTATAATTTTCAAAATTTTATAGTTTGTACCAATTATTTATTTAAAAATTATCATCTTATAATGTTAAGTAATATCTTACTGTTACTGTTTTAATGTAAAGATTATTTAATGCAAATTTTTTCTAAAAGTATTTTGGAATTTCTTAATTAAATTTAAATGTTTTCTTTTATTTGATATATTTAATTATTAGTACTACTCCATGAATTTATATTGTCTTAAACATCCAATTTATTTTAATGAACATTTGTAGGTTTGTTTAATGTTAAACTGAAGTGTTAGTAATGTCAGTTTGATTATATCTTAATACATGTCTTTAACTTAATATATCTTAACATGTAGAAGTCCAATATAGCAAAATGAGCTATTGTAATTTTTTGTTCTCTCATGATCTTATGATAAAAATATGGATTAAATTGGGATTTTATCAAAGAAATTCCTGATTTTTTTTTTTTTATCAATTTAGTAGAATATGTTTATATTCCTCTGAATCAGTGCATAATATAATTACATGGACCTATGCTATTTTATTTAATGTTGTATTCTGTAAAAGCAGCATTATTTCAGCAGAAAGAAATATCTAATTTGAGGATCTATGCTAGTTTAAGAAGTAAAATATAAAAATTTATTCTCATATTATCAATATTTATATAATCACAATTTGTAGAAATGTTGATCATATTTCCCTTATGAATAATATTAAAATGTTATCATTGTAAAAGAAGGAATAAATAACTAGAGTATGGGTTTTTTAATGTTAATTTAATAGCCTTTTCTATAAACTTAACCTTTTTAAAATTCTATGATCGTTGAATATTTTGATGAGAATATAAGTTTTTGATATAATTTTAGATTTAAAATCATAACAACAGTTTTTCTGTATCTCAACTTTGTATAGATTAAAACTTTAAAGTGTAATTTGAATAATTTTGTTTCTATATATCTGGTTCTTATTTGTGTGAAGCAGTATGCATGAAATAATGCAATTAACTTCCATTATTATTATAATCTTTTAGTTTTTTCTTTGATTTTTTAATTTTTGTATAAATACATCAATTTTTATTATTATATTTTAATTTTAACTATCATATTTAGTCTCTATTAGTACTTCTTAATTTAACTTAAGTTAATTATTTTTTGCTTTCTAAATTATGATCTAGTTCTAAAATTGATTGAAGTGTACTGGTATTAAACAATATAATTGTATATTATTTATAAAGTTATAACATTTTATTCTGTTTTGAAATTCTATTTTGGTAGAAATCTTTTTTTCTCTTATATCCAATTAATTTATCTGTCTCAATTTATTTTTCAGAACTTGAAGATATTTAAAAATATGTTCTTTTTTTTTTTTTTGCTTATATATTTGTCTGGCATTAGATTATTTTTAATCTTGTTAAATTCTTTTGTAATTTCCTATTTCTTGTAAAACTATTATAAAGGTATGGAAAAAATATAAAACTACAAAAATGTGCTTGGTTGCTTTTTTTTTTATTGCTGGTGTTATTCTGTTGAAAGAGACATTTTTTCTATTCTGTTTTTTAAAAAATTACTGTTCAGTTCATTACTTTTAAAAAGAGAAATAGAATATTTTTAACATAATTATATAGTTTTTTTAAAGGGATTGTAATTACTTTTTGTGAAATTCAATTTCGTACTTTCACATAAAATCTGGAAACACACATATATTTATAAATATATAAAGCACTATGCTGTGTTTTCAATAGTTTCTCATGTACTTAAATTTATCATAACATTTAAAAAAAAATACCAAGTTTGGAAATGGACAAATCAATGAATTTCTCCCTTTTTCGGCTATACAATAATTTTAATTTCATGTATTTATTTTGATAGTGCAATATTGTTTTACTTTTCATGAATACTTTCAAATTTTTATAATTCTGATATTGAAATTGTAATGATATAACTGAAAAAATAAAGAATTTCAAGATAATTAAAAAAAAAATTTATAAATTTGCTTATTTTTTTAGTATAATTGGTTTAATTAAAATTATCTGACAATGTTTTTCATATAAATATCTTGATAAATCTTTCCAAGTTGAAAATTGATTTTAAAATAAATGTCTGATATTAAATGTAATTTTACTCTAAATTATATTTTGTCTGTAGTTGTAAAAACCTTTTTAATTTAAAATTCTTCTAATAACATACTTTTAAATAATGTCTGTACATTTATTTTTCTAATGGAATTTTCAACAGATTATTTCTCTGTAATTTCTCACTATATTATACCAATTTTTTTCATCTAACTTTAGATCATTTATATTTTGTAGGCTTTGTATGTGCTCCTGATATCAAATATTAAATGGATGCTGCAAATGCTGAAACCAGTAAGCTGTTTTTCTATCACATTTATATCTTTCACTGAAGTAGGATTTCAGAAATTCATTTAATATGCTTCAGACTAAGAGAATGCATAGCTTCATTATTTTTTTTAAATTGCTAATAGTCATGTATTTCTTTTCAAGAGCACAAGTTTCAGTTTAAATGTACCAAAAGATCTTGTCTTTTTCTCTGCCAGGTTTTTCTTCTTGATTTTCCTTCTTTTTTCTTTTTATTTTGACATGCTTAAAAATGTGCTGCCTCTTAAATGGAGCAAACCACGCAATTCTGTACTGGCAGTTATCCAATTCTACCCCTTCATGTCAAAGTAGTTCATTTCAGATTATTTTAAGGTTCTTTTATTGATTCTCAAATGTTATTTTAGTGTTGTTGCTAAATATTGGTAATTTACTTTTCTGTTAAATTTTAACTTGGTACTCTTTGGTTTTTCTTACCTGTCACATAAGATATTGATTTGAAATTAGAAAATTCTCAATTATAAAAATTGTCATTGAATTTTTTTTTTTTAAAAGTTATACATATTAGATATTTTATCAAAATGTTTGAGAATTTGAAAAGCAAAAAATATTTTTTAGTATAATAAATTATTTAAAGTTTACATTTACATGTTGTTTTTTTAAAAAAAATTACTATATTTTTTTCTATTGGTTTAATGTTTTTGTTATTCTGAGAATATGCAGCATATTTAAATTTCATATTAAATGAATGTAAAAATATATGGCTATTTTATTCATTCATTTAAGGTAAATTAATATTTTCTATAAAGAATGAGTAAATTTTCTTTATACTATATAGTTAAATTTTTAAAGTAAGATTTTCTTAATACTGAATTTTTTTCATAGTTACTAAAATATATGTATAATATGTTTTATAATACAAATAAATATCTCATATGAAGAAAATCAATTCCACATTAAAAAAAATTGTTTAATTAAATATTTTAAGCAAACTTATTAATTATAATAATATTTACAAAAAATTGTTAATGGGGAATGCCATATATATATGATACACCATTCATAATGTGTAAAATACAAGTACTTAAGGGGGGGACAAGGTCAATCAGAAAATAAGCAATCTATTGCTTGGGTTTTATGTACAAATTTATTTTTTTACTAATATTTTAAGTGTCAGGAAATGTAGAAGCAAGTATGAAGTTTGTATAAAAATGGAACTATATTTAATGAAAAATTTTGTAAAAAATGTAACTATTGTGACTTTTCTGTGTTAAAGCTCATTTTTTTATATTTTAATTTCATAATAAAATCCATTTTATTTTATTTATTAAAATATATTATTTTAATTATTGTTAAGTGATTTTTTTTTCCTGTAAAAAACTAGAGATTTTAACAACTTGTTTTTAAACCATTCTTCTTTTATTGACACAACAGCCCTGGCCTTCTCAAAAATCCTTTTCCATTCTGATCTCCATTTTAAATCATTACTTTGATAAATTTTTTTAAATCTTGTTCTGTCAAAGAATAATTTTTAAATCTCAATAATAAGCTTGAGTTTTTTACTATTTTTTATTAAATTAAAAATTATACTTAATTTTAATTATATTTTATTCTTTGATATTAAATTTGATTCTTACTTTATAGATTTTTTTTACTGGGATATTTCTAATTTCACTTATTGTGTTAATGCAGTGATGGGCAAAAAGTGGCCACAGCAAGCCACATTTGTCCCTCAGAGAGGGTTTGTTTTTCTTTGCAGCTCAACAAGGTAGTTAGAAAAAACCAAATAGACAGAAAATACTCTCTATATTTTTGGTCAACATATATTTGTGAGTAAAGTTTTTTTTTTGCAAGAAGATCAACAAGAGTTAATATAGATGCAAGCTGTATAAGACATTAACTTATAGCCTGAGATGAGAATTTAACAAGCAATGTCACTCCTGATTTTTAAAAAAATGTAGAAAACTGTGATAGGATACATTTGTCTCATTAAAATTATTCCAAAATTAAATATGCTTGCAGCTATAGATATAAAATTAGCACAGCAAAAAAAAAAAAAAAAAAAAAAAAGTGAATTCAATTGCCAACATTTAATTGATATTTATTGACTTTTATGGTATAATGTATATCTTCTCTAAGATGCAAAGTTAACTAATGAATGCAATGATTTTAAAATTGCTGTCTGCTGTTACAATGTGACCCTTGAGACAAAACAATTGTCCACCTCTGTGTTAATGTATGGAAGAATATTTGTTTAACTGTTGCAAATAAATCCTAATTACTGAAAGAAAAAAGTTTTGTGATCTTTCTTTTTTGTTTGTTATTTTTCTAACAACAGGTACAAACAAACCTCCCCTCCTACCCAAGCCTTGCTTGAATGTAGCTTCCAATGAACCTGTTGAACATGTTATCCCTCAAATGGTGATAACATCAGCTGATGATGAAGCTGAACAAGTTCAGGACACTCCAGAAAGCCTTCCAGAGCTTGGAGTCTCAACATTTGAGACTTCTGCCACAAGTTTCGAAACTAAAGAGCTGAAAGACTTTAATGTGCCAGAAGAAACTATTCAAGAACAGCAATTACAAAATGGGTGAGAAAAATATACTTTGTTAAAGTTTAAATTACAAAATAATTTAACTCTTACAATACCACCTAAAATGAGAAATGATTCTATTTAAAAGTTTTATTATTGATTATTTTAAAGCATATGTAATGCATTATCAATTACTGAGTAACTGTTGAAATAATTATCAATAAAAATATGTGGGGAAAGTTCAAAAAATAAAGAAAATGAATAAGGAAATTTATCTTGTATTAATTTTGAAAGAAATAAGTTTGGTTAAAGTTTTCTCTAATCAAGTTTAATTACAGTTGATTTTTACTAATTGAAACCTTCGAAAATATGAACCTCTTGCTAATTCAAAGTATATACCCAGTCTCTAGAAAAACTATTGATATTTCGTACTAAAACAATACGTTTAGGTACACTCAATATTTCAAAGTAAAATCTGTGGTCGGCCAGAATACAACATGTAATAATTCAAAGTGATCTAATAAAACTCTTGACTATTCAAACATTCACTATCATGTAGAGTCCTGTAGCAAACAGGCTGGAGCTTACAAGTTTTGTATTGCATTGTCTCCCCTGTAACCTAAACCCTTTGATGACCATCGGAGCTGTCTGATAATTCTGACAGAAGCTTAAGTGTCAGTAAACAAACTATGTAATTTTTCCCTTCAAAATTATGTTGATGTGGACGTTTTCCAAGCTTCATTTACTCTAGAAAAATCTATTGACAAAATTAAATTGAATGCCATGAAACAAAAAAAACCCAGATTTCTTCGTTTTTTCAAAAAAAAAATTATTTATGTACAGTATGTATTCTTTTAATACAGGACTTTTAACTTCGGTTTAATATTTATACTGCATAATATGTACTTTTCAGAAATACTTTAAAATAATTTTATACCTATGTACAATCGTTGTTTTATTACACAGTTTCAAATTTAAATGTATTAGAAAAAAAATTTCTCTGTGTATTTTGGAAGTTTTTTCCTACCCTCTTGATAGTTAAAGTTTTTCATTGGTGCCTTCAACTTCGAATTATTGTGAGTTGACTGTATATATATAACATCTAATGATATTGTTTTAGGGTTAAATTTATTGTTATATTGTGCAATTTTTGGAAAACCAAAAGATTTAATTTTCAGTTAGTTAAAAACTATGTGCATAATACATATTTCTTAGTTAAAAAGGTTTGTAATATAAACTTTGAATGTTAGATTTGTGCTGCTAAATAATATTTTTTGTAATGTGCTTTATTATATCATCTATGAAGTTGTACATAATGTAAATTGACTAGTGTTGCTGGCTGTAATTTGTTGTCTTTGTTTGCTTATTGTATTGTTTATAAAAATGTATCTACTTTGCAAGAAATTCAGGTGAATTTCATTTTTTAAATAAAATATTATTTTGCATTTTTTTTTAAGATTTAAAGTTTGACATTCTTTATTTAATTCAAACATTATATTGTTTATGCTTCATAATTGTATTATTGATATCCTGTGCTTTTATATAACTTTTTATAGAATGCCAAAAAAAAATTTTCTCAATCATTTCATTCCATAACATTATTCCAGAGATTTTTAATAAATTTTAGTTAGCAATTTATTTACATAATTTTTAGAAAAAGATTAGAGCATTTTAAAATTACAAAATTTAACTTTAGTGTTAGGATATTTTTATATTAAACTGCATGTCTTGATGTAAACAAAATATTTGCCATTGCACATCTTTTAATATTACTGTACTTTTTAATTCTTTCTTTAGCAATCAAGCTGTGGAAGGAACTTTTGATGTTGCTCACAGCAAATCTATACCTCAAGATCAAACAGAATTCAAGCATGAAGATTCTGTTCCACATTCTGTCATTCAAAGGCCACTTATCATTGAGTAAGTTCTAAATAACTAGAAAAATATTTTTGTAATAATAAGAAATATTTATTAAAAAAATAAAATATATTTGTTCAATTTCTAGATCTGAAAAATGTGTTCCGCAGTCCAATATCACAGAAATCAATGTACAAACTTCTGAATCACCATCACCTACACCTTCATTACCACCTACAACTATGCAGAGACCATTAGTTTTTGAGTAAGTAATTCTCATGTTTGATTTTATTAAAATAATTAATAGTTGTGTGTGTGTGTGTGTGTTTTTTTTTTTAATCTTTTCTATATTTGTATAGTAGCAATGGTATTCAGCCGTTTCAAACTAATTCGTCAGACCCCTTCTCCTTCTCCCCCCCTACAAAGTTGTAATATTTTTCTCAAAATATTACAACTTTGTATAATCAAAGTTCTCCATAAAGAGGGCTAAGTTTTCTTTTTTTCAAATACATGATTCTACTGTGAACTGATTGAATTATTTAGGGTTCATTACTGTTATACATTCAGAAATGGTCTCTAAATAGTTTTAGAGTCCATTACTCAGAAGATGATAAACTTTTCATAAGAAATATACATTTTAGATGAAGATAATGGCTTGAATTGGAAGTATAACATTTATACTTAGCAGTAGACTGTCCATAAGTGCTATAATTTTTAAAGATAAAATCTGTTAGTTTTTATTTTTTTAATATTTGAGAATTAGTCTCTCTATAGTTTTAAGAAAAAAATGTTAAATTATTAGTTTTTCCTCGCAATTCTGACTTTTATTGATAATGCTTGATATGTAAACTTTTAACTTTTACTTTTATGACTTTGGTTTTTAAATTATATTTATTTTCTTTGCTAAAAATAACTACTTCAAAAGTTTAAAAAAAATATATCTATAATAATAAATAGTTTCTTCTCTCTAACCAATGCATATTATAAAAAAAGGGCACAATGGGCATACTGCCAAAATTCAGAAATGATTCACAGTACAATCAAGGGGGCTATATGGTGTGGTAGCCCTCTATTCCCCATCCATGAAGAAGATTCCTGTTTTCACCTGAATCGACCTCCAAGGAGCATTGCGAGAGATTAACTAGTTGACTGATTGATTACTATACTCCTCATGCAGAAGTTGCAGGATTTTGTGTCTTGATGAGTATACTTGTCATGTGTGTAAAATAGTGACTATTGGCTATTAAAATTGTAGTTTTTAAGAAAAACAAAACATATTCTCAAATTTCAAGATGTTTAGAATATTTTTTGAATCCAGGCCAGAATAAAACAAAATAAATTATAAATTTAAGATGAACTCATGTACCCTTCTATGAAACAGCATATAAGTTCACGTAACAAATTTATTTATGTGTGATGATATTGTTTTTTAAAGATTAACCTAAAAGGAGCAAAGGCAAAAGTCAGAAAGTTCATTTATAATAGGGTTCCTTCAGGTATGGTCAGTCATGGGACAAATACATAATGCCGACTGGGCGCTGAGTCCATTGATGCTGCTGGCCCAAAATTACCTAGCTATCAAGTGGTGTTGAATGCTAATTGTTTGATTTTGCTACTATGTGCTTTCAGTTGAGTAATGGCCCAATGTCATGCTGCCCAAGGAACAGTTATTTTATTGTGGGGGGGGGGGGGCCCTTACTCCAGAACTTCCTTAGTGTCAGGACAGGTAAAAAAATTGGCAGTTTTATAAAAAACCCCATCTTTTTTATCCAATATTTTAACAGTGACACTTACTCTGTGATTAACCAGTATACTCATCATTGCTCAATTTCTAGGACACACATAATTGCTCACTCTCAAACAAGGGCACCACAATTAACTATTTGAGGGGCATTATAGATAATTATTCCTGTTTTTGAACTATTGAAATTTAGCCAGTGCATTTTTTCATGGAATAGAGATACACTACAAAAGGGGTTTTGCAAAAATCAACCCATAAGGGGACGTTGCAAGGGATTAAGGGGTGGTACAAATAAATATTCCTGTTTTTGAATTATTAGACCAACATACTTGAAATTTTGTAGGCATGTTCCTTTCATGAAGTAGAGATATGCTACAGATGGGGAACTTTAAAAATGGATCCCCAAGGAGCATTGCAATGGCTTAAGGGGTGTTATTGATAAATAATAAGTGTACTCATTAAAAAATTATTTTACATTTTTTTATACATTGTTTTGTACCAGGTTTCACTCTCCTTACATTTCAGCTATTATATCAAGAATAATATTTATTTTTAAAAAATTTACCCATGCTAAGAACAGGTACCTAAGCTAGCATTCAAATAATTCTATAAACAATTTGTTATTCAATTTTTCTCGCTATGTTATGAAATAAAAATATTAAATAATAGAAATGAAAACTAATTGATTTTTAATTAGATTATTCAAGTATGTGGCCTTGATGTAACTTAGATAACTATTATTTGATTTATTTCATACTATTATTTTATTTTATTATTGAAATGATTGCACTTAAATGCAATTTTTTTTTAAATTTAATTATTACAGTATCTATTGCATCTTTTTTTTTCAGTGCTTCTAGTCAGCAAACAGATATTTTTGTTTTGGCATCTGAAGGAACTTTAGATCAATGTAGTCCAGAAATTTCTTCCACTGAAAGGTAAAGTATTAAAATTTAATAATTTTTTTCATAAATTCTACTCATGAAAGGTCATTTTATGTCAATTATTATTTATAAATTCTGTACATTTAGAGATATTCAAACCTTTTTGGATTATACAAATACTCAATAATTTACAAATACAAATTCACAATAAGAAAATACATTCTGTATTTATTTGAATCTAAATTGCTCTATTTTTCCAGTGTTAATGCTACAGAAAATCAGCTGCAGCTTAGAATCGAAGGCAAAATATTTGTTGGATGGGGGAAATTGAGTTTGTACCCCTTTCAAAAGAATAAATGTAACTGTTCATTCTGACCCCTTGCATCACTGACTTATCCCATTCCGCAGCTTATCTTCAGTATTCAGTCTGTCCAAACATCAAAATATTACAATTATCTAATTTAGAATAATGTCTTAATTTTTATATAAACAATACTCTGAAAAACTGTATTTAGTTTCATTATACCCGTCTAATTTAACATGAATTCTTATTATATACTATTTTATTTTTTTGATTCTTTGTTTAAATATATTTGTGTCAAACTCCATTTCAATTTATATTTAGATATTATTTTGCATCATTTATATTCAGTTAAGTAGAAATAAACTAAAACCTTTTTACTATATGTTTGAAAATTCTGTGCAGATATGTAATAAGTATTTTTTCACTCCTTTTATAATGCAGCATTTTGAAATGCAAGGTAAGATTTTTCTAAGCCATAATGAAAATTTTAAAAAAATATATCAATACCCCACCAAGTTTGTGGGGGAGTAATAATGCTTGTGCAAATGCTGTTATAACTTATAGACTTTTGCATTTAGTTTTTAAAACACTAATCTCTCAGATCTTTTAGATTAAAATTATTATTATTTTTAAATTTTTATTTATGTTTTCAAGCTAGAAGTTATTTTATTGTTGAAAAATGTTTTGCTATTTAAATAAAATTGATCTTTCTTTTCATTTTGGGATATATTTATTTGGTACTTCAATAATCAGTAATATGACATAAATTTATCTCTTTTCTGTTAATTTATTACTCTCATTTTCAGATATTAATTTTCTTTTTTAATAACTTATTTAAGGAAAGAGCTAGAAGAAGAGGCTTTAGCTGAAAATGAACAGATTATTGATGGAGATGCCAAGACTTCAGCCGTTACAAAGCCAAAGTCATCTAGTTTTTCATGGATGCCTTCTTTCTCCAAGTCACATTCCTCAGAAAAAGATGAAAAACCTTCTGATGCACTTTCGAGCAAAAAAGATCTTAATTTAAAAGAAACTCAGAAATTACAAGATACTGAACATAGTAGCAAAAAAGATAATTTACAAAACATGAAAAAATTTTTTGATAATTTGCTTCATGATACTTCTGCTGATACTAAAGATAAACCCATAACCCAGGATGATCACCATGAAAGTATTGATACCAGTGCTAAAAAAGTTCAGAAAGATAGTAAACATGGTGTAATGAAATTATTTGGCCCTTCCAAACATGAACCAGAATCAAAAGGAAAGGTATCTCCAACTCCAGTTGATTCTAAAGAAACAGAAAATACAGCTAAAGAAGTTCCTAAAGAGTCAAAATTTAATGTTAAAAAGATGCTTGATTCTTTTATTCATGATACAAAGGATACAGGACATGATTCATTTCAAACTGAAATATCAAAAGGAAAAACTGGTATTGCTTCAAATGATCCTGTCAAAGAGCCTGAAGTTGTATCAAAGGAAACTACCAAAGATTCAAAATTTAATATGAAAAAGATGTTCGACACCTTTAAACATGATACAACTGAAAAAAAGGATGTACATGATTCTTCTCAAATTGAAGCGAAATCTAAAAAAAAGGTTATTTCTACACCTAACGAGCCTTCTAAAGAACCTGATGCTAAGATGAAAGATGCAACGAAAGATTCCAAATTTAATGTGAAAAAAATGTTTGATTCTTTTAAGCATGACACATCTGAAAAGAAGGATATTGTACCTGATTCATGTCAAATCGAAGAAAGATCTACAGGAAAAATTAGTCCTCCACCAAATGAGTTTCAAAAAGATGCAGAAATTTCACCGAAAGATACTTCCAAAGATTCTAAATTTAATATGAAGAAAATGTTTGATTCCTTTAAACATGATGCTATAGAAAAGAAAGATACTGTTAGTGATTCATCTCTAACTGAAAAAAAGTCTAAAGAAAAAGTTAATCTTAATGTAAATGAGCTTCCAGAAACTACTCAAAAAGAAACTTCAAAAGATTCTAAATTTAACATGAAAAAGATGTTTGATTCCTTTAAGCATGAATCTGTTGAAAAAAAAGATGCTATGTCTGATTCTGTAAGTGGAACAAAAGCCATGGAAGCTTCCTCCTCTCCTATTGAATCAGATAACAAATCTAAGGAAGCATCTAAAGACTCTAAATTCAATATGAAAAAGATGTTTGATTCCTTTAAACATGACTCTTCAGAAAAAAAAGATGTTTCTGAACTTCCTGTTGATACTAAAACTAAAGAAATGAATGTTTCTCCACCTAGTACATCTCATAAAGAAACTGATAGCTCATCTAAAGATTACAAATATGTCACAAAAATGCTTGACTCTTTTAAACATGATTCACCAGTGAAAAAAGATGTTATATCTGAAATGTCAAAATCTGATGGAAATCTTGTGACTTCTAAATCACATAAAGATTCAAAATCGGGATTCAAAAAGTTTTTTGATTCATTTAAACATGATGAAATAACTGCAGCAGAAAGTTCATCTGCTAAGTTACCTGAAATTCGTATCGGATCTTCTGAATCTTGTATAGAAATTTCATCAAAACCAGCTTTAAGTGAAAGTGAGCACTCTAAACAGAGCCCTAACAAGGAAACAATCACTGGGGTAACATCTACAACTGCAGGAAAACCTGCAATCCAAAGTAAAGTTCCTGATGTAGCTAGTGAAGTACCAAAAATAAAACCAAAAGATGGTAGTGTTCGAAAGTTTTTACATTCTTTTAAACTTGATGGATCAAATGCACCCAAAGAAAAACACCATGTAACATTTTTAGAGAGAGATAGTCTTAAGAGATCTCATTCTTTTAGGGATTCAATTCTGTTAAAAGATGAGCACAGTGAAAAAATATCAAAAGATAGCTCTCATGGCTTTAAAAAGTATTTCATGTCTCCAAAATCTGCTGATACACAAGACAGTGAAAAAACACCTGGTAAAAGAAAAGCAAAAATCAAACGTTCAGAATCATGTAAAGAGACCTCTGCAGAAAAAGAGGGGTTCCATGGCATTAAAAGTTTCTTTGATTCATTTACTCACAAAAAATCTAGTCAGATATCCACTTCTCCAGAAGAGCATATATATGATACAGTTGGGAAACCAGAACAATCTACATCTGGCCTAACCCATTCTAGAGATATTACAAAACAAGTTACCACAAAAACGGTAGATTCAAAGCAAAAAGAAGATCCTTCAAGCATGAAGAAGCTTTTTGATTCATTTCGTCATAAAGATACTCCATCCAAACCAAAAGTTGCAAAGGAAACCGAGAAGGACGGAAAAGATTATGAAAAAGTTGACATATCTTCCAATGTTCCTAAAGTATCTGAATCTTCTAAAATAATGAAAGATAAAAAAGTAGAACCTGTTTCTAAAGATATCAAAAAAGAATCACAGATTGGGCAAAATGTGGAGGCTCAAACACAAAAAAATGTCCCCAAAATTGTTTTGAATCTTTCACCTAAAATTGATAAACAGAAAAAGTCTGAACCAATAACTGTGCCTTCTGTTCAAGTTAATGGGCCTTCAAGTTCCACAGATTCTAAATCCTCCATGTTCACTGCAATTAGTGATAATTTTACAGCTATTAAAGATAAAATGATGCATTCTAAAGAAAGTAAACGAAAGGAAATCGAGAGTCCGGAAAAAGAATCAGAAGAATATGATCTTCAAAATGCAGCTTTTAAAAATCAATTACCTGATAGTTCATCTGGATCATATAGGCCTATAAATGATGATGCTTTTGTCAACATTGATCTTAAGCAAGGAACTGAGACTGAAAAAAGTAAAGTGGATAATGTTGCTGTGACACACAAAAAAGTGACAACATCAACAAAATTAGAAGAATCTAGTCAAAAACCTGTGATTTCTGAACCTCTAACAAAACCAAATTCTAAAACAAATCGCAGAATTGAACCTGGAACACCTGAAACCTTATATGATACATGTTGCATGAGATTAGCTACTTTATTAGGCAAGAAAGCTTTGGAAATAGTTTCAGAAAAGACCAAAACACCTCCTAAAAAACCTCCTAAGCCATCAGCTGAAGCAATAGCTAAAGCTAGAGCTGCAGTTGTTTCGCAACGTCTTCGTGATTTACAAAATAAAAGTCAGAGTATTGGTGAAAGTATTCCTGTTGGATATGATGGCATTAGATTTGCTGATGAGGAAACAGAATCATCTTGTGATTACAAAGATGTTGAAAATCTTGATTATATCATAGATTATGAGCTTGTAAACCGATATAAATGCGATAGTAAATTGGATACATTTAGTGACCCTAGTACTTGCAGTGGTATATCAAGTTATTATACAGCTGACACAGTTACTTTGAAAGATGAAACTTTTTCAGATGCACCTCTGGAAACCATTAGTCTTGGTAATGATTCATATCTCTTTCAACATCTATCATCTACTCAGAATGAAACTGATTTTCATAGTTTGCCTTCCAAAGTGAAATCAAAAGATGAAAGGGAAAAGTTAAAATCCCTGGTTAAATCAGGGCAGACTGTGAGCAGTAGTACCTTAGTTCCTACTAAAAAAGTACCACCCCCTCTTCCTCCCAAACCTGCTATATTACAAAAACAAAAAGATTCTCAAAATAAAAGTGACGTGTCCCAGTGTATTAATGGGCTTTCATTATCTCCGAGACTTCAAGCTAAATTTTCAAAAGACTCTGCTGCCACTCAGAAGCGTCCTCTTTTAGTTGCTGGTTTGAAAGGAACGGAATTCACTAGTTTGCAGACTAAATCTAAAGATCATCAAAGCAAAGAAAGAACTTTCAATACCATTTTAAAAAATGAGTCCTTAAAAAATATAAGTACAATAGCTCCCCTACACAAACCTCTTCAGGGTACAAAATCTTCGCCAAACTTACCACAATCTTATATTTCCGCTGAATCTTCAACATCCAAAAAGCAGTCTCCTCAGAGACCTCCTCCACCTATAAGTTCACTTCATACAACAGAAAAAAAATCAAAAACCAGTGCAATTCCTCCACCAGTACCAGAGAAACCAAAACGAGAAAGCAGAACAGCATCTACATCTGCAGTTGCTGAGAAGAGAACTGTTTCACCACCAAGGCCTCCTCCTCCTGTTTTCACAAAAGTTAATGTTCCTCCTCCACGACCTCCACCTCCATCTCTAAACATTAAATCTGTTGATGAAACAGCTAAACAAGTTGTTGAGAATCTACCAGAAATTAACACCTTACCCCTTTTAGATGAACAAGCAGTTTCTCAAAAGGCTTTAAGTGATGAAACTTCTACTCCTGAACTGGATTCAAAACGACATGAAAAGTTGCTATCTGATGATCTAGTCATTGGTGCTCAGAAAGAAATTGTGTTAGAAGATAATCAGATTCAGAAAGAACTAAAAGATGAGAGTTCATTTGAAAAAGGTGACCTTCCAGAGTCAAATACAGAAAAATCTTTGAATAAAATGGCAGATGATACTATGAATAAAACTACTATAGAGACAACTGAAATGGCACCTAAACCACCACCTCGTGGTAGAAGAATTCGATCACGTACAGTTGAGATTCCACCTAAGCAAAAAACACCTGAATCAACTTTACGTAGGAGTCAGTCTTTGTCAGATGCTGATATTGAAAAAAGAACTTCTCCTCTTTTAGACACTCCATCAATTAAAACAGATTTGAAACATTTGTATACATCTGTAAATAAAGATGGTAAGAAAGCTATTTTAGATGGCTCACAATCACCAAATGCTTCTCGTCCATTACCTGCACCTCCTCCACCTCCAAGAAAGTTCCGATCTTTAGACCGCAAACCAAAAGAGAAGCAAAAGAAAGAAATAAAAGCAGATGCTAAAGAAATAGAAATTGAATCTGTTTCACCTTGTAGCAGTCCTGTTGATTTAGTAGTTAAACCACCTGAACGCAAAAGGAAAAGTGACAAGCAAAGATTTCTTAGTCTCAGCCCACAAAGGAAAAAAAAAACTAGTTCTGAATTTGAAACAACAAGTCTCAGAATGCCTCGTTCATATAGTGCACCTTTGAATCCAGATAACATTCCTCTGAAACCGGATAGGAAGTTACGACATACTCATCCAGAATATGATGAAAATGCTAATTTCGCTTTTCCTACTGTTGCAGAGGTTCATCACAGTGCTGTTTTGTTGGATGAATGTGGTAATGAAATTGTTGAAGCATCTTCAAGCACAAACATTCCTTCTGGTGATACAGTTGATTCAGTATTAGATAACTCTCAAAAAATAAATCCACATCCTCGTCGAAAAAAAGAAAAGAATCCAAAAAAGTCTTGTTCCAGTTGGTATGACAAAGCTACACCTAGTGAAGAATGGGAAATTGTAGATTGGGATAACATTGCTGCATCTGAAAAGGAATATAAGAATATTGCAGTAAAACCAAAAATGCGGCGGAGATCTGATCCAGTTGTTGGAAGAAAAATTCGACAGACATCTAAATTTTATGTTAATGTTGAGGTAGGTAATGAAGGCTTACCTCTTGTTGATAAAGAAACATCTCCTTTACATCTTGATTGCTCAGAAAAATCAGTGCAGACTTCCTTAGAAACTTTGTCTGTAGGAATAATGTCACGAGATGAACAAAGTGATAATCCAGAAAGCTCTGATAATACTGATAAATTACTCAATATAGTTAAAACATTGCAAACTGAATTAAAAACCACTTTAAATAGACACAAATCTTTAGATGATGAAGATAATGATACAAGTAATGCAGCTACAGATTCTGAAAGGACAGATGATGGTGAGAAAAAATTTTTACAAACCCCAAGTATACAATCATCAACTTCTGAAATTTGGCCTGTTTCATCATCAGAAGAGAGTGATGCTGGAATATCAAATGAGGGAGCTACCAACTTATCTGAAATAGCTTTAAAAAGGAAGAAGAATAAAATATTTTACATTGCTCGGGAAATATTAACATCTGAAGAAGTGTTTGTTGATACATTGAAATTGCTTAATGTGGTAAGTTAAAATTTCATGCAATGAAACACCCATTTGCATTTTTCAAAATTCATTTCTAATTTAAGGCATTTTTATTTTTAAGGATTTTAAAGCAGCAATAGAGGCAGCTAATAAACAGAGAAATTCACTAGTAGTGCCAGATGAAGTTCTATCACAAATTTTAAATCATCTTCCTCAATTGCAACAATTAAATGAAAATTTGATGATGGAGTTGAAAGACAGAATTGATAATTGGTATGTTGGATTATTTTAATTTTTGTTTGACATGTGTTCAATGCTCTGAAAGACTTGGGGAAAATGTTCTCACATGAGAATAATTTTGTATTAATATGTAAGATTTTAGTTTATATAATGTATAATAAATTATAATCATTTGTATTCCCTAAGACAAATTTTAGTCTCAATATTCCTTTTCTATGAGAACATGAAATAAGCTTTAATTGTTAAGTTTACAGATATTTTTATATACCTTTTTTTACAGTACCCAAAACATAGGGTTTCCTTAAAAAAATGATTAGTATGATTTGCTCAATTAGTCTTTACAGACAACATAATTTCATTCTGATACAAGTGTATATAAACATGAATTTTTACTATTCATATATTTATTTTACAGATATTTTTTTGTTCATAAATATTTTTCATTGCACATTAATATTGGGTTTGAAGCCACCAAAAGATATCAGTTGAGTTTTTATTTTTATTTAATATAGCTCTGACTATTTTTACATTTGTTTCCAGAAAAAAAAAATTTCACAAAAAAAACTGGTTTATTACACTTAATTGTGAATCTAATTTGCTTGTCATTTTGACAGGTATATGTAGAGTAAGGTACACATCATACAGAGTTGTGATATTATAGGGAAATTAAATTTGGGTATATATTCATCTCTTGATGCATATAATTGTCAATTAAATTAGAAAAGAATAATAGTAATAATTTTTGTAATTGTTCTCACTATGTCCAAAATAATTAAGATACGTTTCCTCTCTATGTAAGATTTATTATTCATGTTTAGTTTAATTAAACTAGGCAAAAAGCTTGCCATTAAAACAGCACACTATTTGCTTTAACAGATCAAATTTTCTATATTATATTGCATTATATTTGAGTATAATATTAAAGATAATTTTAAAAAGAGCTTCTGGGAGGGGGGTAGGGAATTGCATTGTAAAGTAAAGTAATGAACTATATCACTCTTTTGTCCTTTGTGTTTTGTGTGTATGTATATATATGTAAGGATTTCAAAATGTAAGGTAATAAGAGTTCAGATGTGTTCAAATTACCCTTGTGAATAAAAATTCCCTTTAAAATAACGAAGACGTTCACAGCATTTAAATGGTGCCAGTAGACGAAGCTGGTTCTTCAGTAATATAATGTACATGAAGTTGTGTGGTACAAGTGTAATATCATGAAGACAGGTGTGGTTTTGGTGCTCAGAATTTGACAAAGGCAGAACAGATGTGCCTAATGAAGAAACAGCATTTTTGGGGGAGGTATTGGACCACCCTGCTTGGAATCCTGACCTATCGCCAAGTGATTTCCATCTCTTCGAAGCTTTAAAGAAATACTTGGGAGATCAGAATTTTAAAACCAGTGCTGAGGTTCAGTAAGCTGTTTTTATGTGGTTTCTACGATGCTGGCTTAGTTTATCCAAGAAAATATATTTGTAAGAATATTTAACAGCAAAATCAAATTTTATTAATTTTTTTACTTTGAGATGCTTAAACTTTAAATTAACCTGCCAATTTAAGTAAGATATTTAAGCAAGCTCTAATGAAAAAAATTGTATTGTTATGAAAAATAACTGAATTTTACCTCTAAACATAGAACATTGTATTTTTTTTACCCTAATTTTGTTATAGTTTTTTCGATCCATCAGTAGATTTCTAATGAAATTTCAACATTTGATGAGAGATGTCTTTCAAAAGAGAATTTTTCAAATTAAATTGTTTTGTTTATATACGTTTTTCCCCTTTCTCTCCTTAGGGACAAAACAGGAAAAATTGCTGATGTTATTGTGAAGATTGGACCTTTTCTCAAACTTTATTCATGGTACATTCATGATTTTGAATCTAACATATCTCTCTTAGAAGAGTCTAAAAAAAAGTACCCAGCTTTTGCTCAAGTAGTTAAAGAATTTGAGGCAAGTTTCTTTTATATTTTAGAATATACTGAAAAATAGCTTTCTTTCCTCTGTATAATTTTAATAAATTTCTAAAGATTTAATATCAGGATCTTTTAATACTAAAAATGTTTTATGTAAAGATGAGGGTAAATTTGAAGATATTTGTTAAAGTAAAATCTTTTAAATTAGAAATATTATATTTTAAGTATTGTTTTTATATTTATAAATATCGAATAATTATGCATTATTTAACATACAAATTCCATATGTGTGAGAACATATGAAATCTTTGAATATGGTAAGAGTGGATTTATAATATAAAATGAAACATTAAATTTTGAATACAATATGGACTAGAGTAAATTAAGTTCACTAGTCATCAAAGTACTGTAGTACAGGGATGGCCAACTTCTTTATATATATATATGATTGACTTTTTTTAAAAATGTATCATAATATACCTTTTAAAATATTATTAAATAATTAAAATATTGTAGACATTTAGCATGTGTAAATTTTATGTTGTGTACTAATAAGTGACCACTATGATGAAGAAGGTATTGAAACATTTTATTAATAATATTTGTTATTTGAAAAGTAGCCACAAAAATATAGACCATTAGTGAGAAATCTCAATATCTACAACTAAATATTCATAATTTGGTGTGTATTCATATAAAAATATAGTGATGAAAAAATTTTCAGTGGAATAATCAATAAGAAGAAAGTATAGTCTTTGTGAACTTTAAGTATGATAATGCCAAGTGTTAGATCATTTTGCAGATCATAATTTCATTTTCTAATAAATGCTTTTTCCCCAATTTTAAATGTGTTAAAGTTTTGTGTCAATCCTTTTGTTTAAATCCTTTTTTAAAGGAAATGACCATTTTAACTTGATTAAAAAGTAAAATCAGATTGATAAATGGCTCATCCAAGACATATCAAATCCAGGAAATTCTAAAAAGAATTTTGTTTTTGAAGGAAGGGACATTTCTTTAAGATATACTAACATTTCTGTATCTTCCACTAATGCATCAATCAAGCTGATAATGCTACAAAACTGTCCAAAATGGGAATTCTTAAATATAATTTTACTATGCTCAACACCTTTCATAGCAGCAAAGTTATTCAAATAAACCCTGCATGACATTATTAAATTTTTGTGCTAAGAAAGTGTTACAGTAAATGAAATTCATCACCAAATGCAAACCTGCTATGGGAAAGCTTGTTTCAAATTAAGCTGTGAGGTAAAATAGTGTCCATTTTCAAAAGAGTGAATAAAATAAGTTGGACTAAAATTGGAGTCTAGAATTAATACCAAAATAATTTCTTGTGTGAACATGTTGGTGAAGAAAAATTACCATGTAATTATACATGCACTGTTGATTGCTATAAATATTAATGTGGGATCCATATACATGATCCATGTGAAAAGAAATGAGCTATCTAGATGTTTGTTCTCAAAGCCTGACACCTTAAAAACACCATTTAAAGTAAGCAACTAGTTAAACTGTTATAAAGAACAATTTTTTGTTTCATGATACCAAGAAGCTCACACTATCAATGCAAGACATCCTGTATTTTTTCTGCTAGGAGAAGTTTAATCATTGCTTTACAATCTGGGCTTATTGTCTTGCAATTACCTCATATTTGATCCTTTAAAGAAGAGCCTAAAATTCATAATTTCTCCTTTGATCAAATAATGCATGTGGAAGATTGGCTGCATTATCAGTCTTCATCTTTCTTCATGGAAGGTATAAAAAATTTATAACCCAATTGCTTTTAATATTGCTTGAAAAATGGGGATGATTATCTTTGGACTTTTTAAAGCTTCATTACTATGCTTCTTCTTTTGCTGTTGTGTTTATTTTTCAATAAAGATGTGTAATTTTTCAGACACTAGTCTGTTACTTGAATAACCTGTATAATTTGACTTATCTTAATGTAGATTAAAAAATTTTTAGGCAAGTTCAAGGTGCAAAAGATTAGCTTTAAATCATTTTATGTTGAAACCAATTCAAAGAATACCTCAGTATCGATTGCTGCTTCAAGAATATTTGCATCATTTGTCTGAAGATTCTCCAGATTATCCAGACACTGTTACTGCTCTGCAGATAGTCAGTGAAGTTGCTGGTCATGCCAATGATAGCATGAAACAAGGTGTAAGTTCTGTTTCATTTTATTGATAACATGTTGCAGATGTTTAATATTTGAATTAGTTTAATTTTTCAATAGTATTTCCAAAAATAAGATAAGAATATAATTTCCAAGATGAATTTATTTTATGGTGGTAGTTTTTAGAGACAGCTGATTCTATAATAAGTTTTAAATAATGAAGTGTGCCAAAAATTAATTTGAACTTAATTTCATTTTATTTTATAGGATAATGCTCAAAAAATGATATCAATCCAGAACAGTATTATGGGGCATAAAGAAATCATAAAACCTGGCAGGGTAAGAAATTTTATTCTTTCTGTTTAGCAAAATAATTTTAACCATTCATTTTAATGCAATTCATAATGTTGCTGTGAGAAATCAGGACCAAAAAACTTAAAATTAATTTTTAGAAATGTTTGTTACATTAAGGATGAATGAAATTTTAAAAAGCATTAATTTTTATATGTTTTTTTTTTTCAAAAAAAAAAACATAAAAAGTTAGTATTTTTGTAAAGTATTGTTTATTTTTAATACAGAATTTCCAAATTTATAATTTATTGTATTTATATGACCATTATAGTGTTAATGAACTATAGATAGAAGTAGGATTTTTTTCCCCTAAGCAACATTAAAGTAACTGTATAGTAAAAAATTGTGTGAAAAGAAAATGCAAAAATTTTTAAATTGTATTATATAAAATCCTAACACTGTTTTGTACCAAAAGAAAAACAATTTATGTTTTAAAATAATATTACATAAGTGTCACAGTGCATTAGAACTATCTATTTTTTATTATTTTGATTATGTAGCTTAAATAAATATATAGGAGGATAACTCTGTAATTTTTGAGATACACACAGACAAGAATTTACAAAAAAATTACTGGTTTAATTTGAAAATACATAGTATTTTTTTCACACAGCAGATGATTTTTACTGACTTCAAGTTGTTTAACGTAGAATAAATTTTAGATAGAAGAGAAAATGGAGTTGACGTGAGAAAATTATCATTCTACTATTTTAAAGTGGGATTAAATCCAGATGAATGCATTCAATAGTTGCAGTTAGCATTTGAGGATGAGTCTCCATGTTGTGCTACTGTATTCAGATGGCTTAAAGAATTCTGCAGAGGTCGCAAATCTCTTCAGAATTAAGAACACACAGGAAGGTCGCAGTCGACAGTATTCCTGGATAATGTGTCTGCCTTTTGAAAAATGGTAATGAATGATAATCGCTGTACCTACCAAATGATACAAAAGGAACTTAACATTGGATCTGCAGCCAAACACAAAATTATTCATAAAGAATTACATATGAAAAAAGTAGTTTGTCATTGGGTTCCCCATAATCTAACTGAGCACCAAAAAGAGAAGTGTGTCCGAATCAGTAAATAAACCCTTAAATTGATAAATGATGGTGGCCACTACAACATTTCTAAAAGTATAACTAGTGATGAAATGTACCTACTGTTTTTTGATGTTCAACACGTCAAGAAAGCAAAGTATGGGTTTTTGAAGATGATCCCATGCTGACAATGATGAAAAGACAACGAGCAAAGAAAAGAGTAATGTATGCCGTTTTCTTCAGAAGTACGGGATTGGTCAAAGCCATCAAGTTGGAAGGACAGAAGACAGTAACAGCAAACTGGTTTACCATTAAATGTCTTTGATCCAGAAATTCTCCAAGAAGTGAATGTAAGGAGACTAATGCTTCACCGTGACAATCCATCTTCTCATACAGCCAGATTAACAGTTTTCTTAAACAAAAACAAATTAAAGTGGTAAAACATCCACCTTATTCTCCAGATCTAGCTATGTATGACTTTTGGTTATTTTTTCATCTCAAAAAAATTTACGTGGACGTTGTTTTTATTCAGAAAAAGAGATTGATGTGGCTATACATGCATTTTTTTCATCAATTCCAAGAAATGAAGGGTTTGAGGCATTTAATCTGTGAAAAATTAGTCTACAAAAGTGCATCGATGCTGGATGAGACTACATTGAACACTCTTAAAATTTTTTAAATATAACTTTATAAGCCTAGGTGTATTTTAAAAAATTCAGAATGACCCTCGTATATATATATTTAAACAGGCATATATTTGAGAAATATGAAATTTTTTTATATATATATCTGACTATTGTATATTAACAACTTTCAGAAGTTAATCATGATGTATTTTTCACAAAGCCATATCAATACTGTTTATTTTAAATAAAAACATTGTAATATAGGTTGTTAGGGAAAAAAAGACCATTGCATATTATTTCAATGGGATAGTGTGCTCTTGAAAGATTGTTCTATTTTACAGTTTTCAATGAATACAACTTTAAAAGAAATTCAATGGATTTTGTTAAAATATATAAATTTTTATTTGGTAATCAAACACTTGTTCTGTTTTATGCAAATAAATCTATTTTCTTGTAATTGAAGAAATTTTTATGTTTTGAATTAATTATTTTGTGTTTATAAAAAATTATAATGCCAGGGATATAAAGTTTAAAAATATTTTAAATATTAATATATATTTTTGTTGGAAGAAAAAATATATAAGAGTGCATTATTTCCTACACTAAAGAGCTACTGTACACTATATTTAAATTTTTTCCAATAGAACCTTTATATAATTTTTATAAAATTTATCATTCTTTGCATATACAGCTATTTGTGAAAGAGGGGGAATTAATGAAACTATCAAGGAAAGGAATGCAACCTAGATGGTTTGTACTGGTGAGTAAAATTTTATCGTGATTATCAGTGTAATTTTGAGATGAGATTTTTTTTTCTTTCGTATTTTATATAATAAAACAAATGTAATTGCTAAATAATTATAAATGCAACCACATTTTTTCATAAAAACATGTTATCTAAGAAAGGAATTTTGATTTTTTAAAGTTGTTTCAATGATGCATCTGCTTTTTTTCTTCACAAGTGAGTTAAAAAATTAATTCTAAAATTTAAATGATTTCTCTTTTAACTTATTAATTTGCTAGTTATTTATACTATAAATTTTCCTTTGGTAATGATAGCTTATTTGCTTTTCAAATTATGCTTTTAACCAGTATTTTGAAGGGAAAAAAATTATTCTTCCTGTAATTAAGCTAATTTGTACAAAAATTAATATATTTAAAGGCGTTTTATATGAATATATTTTGAGTAATATGTTAGTATAGCTTATATTGTTTACTTTAAAAAATATTTTTAATCTTGTGTATCATACACTTGTTATGATTGAGTTATTGTTCTTTAATGAAGGGCTTTCAATTTTGATTAACTATTTTCAAATCTTTCACAACTTTTAGCAAAGCATTTAATTACTGTCTTAACACAAGTGAAGTATTTAGTTATGATTTTTTACGATTTTTGTTATTATATATTCTTATGTTTTTGTAATTTCTGTCACAGTTCAATGATCTTCTACTTTACCTCACTCCTGTTCAACATGGCTTATATAGAATAAATCACGAATTACCTCTGGCTGGTATGAAGGTTGCAATTCCAATTCAGCAAGATTATCAAAATGAATTCAGTATTATTTCTGTCACTCGTTCATTTACTCTTGCTGCCAGGTATGTTTTTATAAATTACTATATAATACAATTACATGTATTCAAAGTAATGCATTGTATTATTTTTTATGTTATGCTGTTATAACAATCTTGAATTACTTCTTAACAATCTTTCTTAGATATGTAATATTTTCTTAATCAAGAAGTATACATTCATCAACTGCTGATTCAAAAATCATGAAATTGAAAATAAGAATGATTAAGAATATATATATATATATATATGTTTTTTTAATATGTCTGTTATCTTTTTATATGTATCTGCTAATTGAATTAATAATTTCTAAGTGATTCTTTGAAACAAAACAAAAAAACTTTTTAACTCTATTTGGCACTTTAAGTGCCACTGACGTATATATCCATCATGCTTAACCAGTGTGTTGAGTGCCCTGAACGGATATATCTGTCCTTCCGAAATGTGATTATTTACTTTACGCTGCTATCAGTAAAACTGTTCCGAAAGCTTTGGAATGCAATAAAATAACATTGACAATGTTTGCTAAGGATTAATTCATTTCAGAGAAAAATTTACTTATTTCTGCCTTTTCTTCCCCCTCCCCACAATACACTGCATACTTGCACCTATGTGAAAAACTGAGGAATGAATCTCATAGCTTTCAATCTGCATTTAAGGGATTAAATAATAAATGGATCTTCCATTATTTATAATTTATTTTGAGGGGGGGGGGGATACATTCTTATTCATAAAAATGAATCTATTTACTTTATTCTTATTATATTCTATTTTTTCCCTTATTTGCTTATATAATGAAGAACATTTTAATAAATAAAGATGTACAATTAAAATTTTAAAAGTATTATATTAATGTTGAAGAAAAAGGGACTGTAGTAAATTATTTTAAAAAGCCAAAGTCCACCTAAACGGCTGATATATTACTTCTATTGATGATTAGATCATATTTATTACATATAATTTTGATGTTAGGTCTCAAGAAGAACGGCAAGAATGGATTGTAGCTTTAACTAAAGCTATTCAAGAAAACTTTTCTAAAAGAAGTACTTTCATGAATCAAAGATTGCAACGAGAAGTAATTATAAATTTCATATTTCCTAATATCTGTATGCATTTTATCTTTCACTTATTAATTTTCTGAAAAAGAAGTAAATTTTAAAATTGTATCTTTTAAAATAGTTCTGCATAAATCTATAAAAATAGTGAAACTTTTTACATTAAGCATTTTTTTTATTCAAAATTTTCAAAAATTAAATTTTGAGTATTATTTTTTAAAAAAATATTGCTTTTTAAAACATGCTTCTCCAGTATTTCCTCCCTACACTGTGGAATATGGTTTAAAGATTAAAATTTATCTTTACATCTCTTTTTTTACTTTTATTAAAATTCTGTATTAAATAATATTTATGTGTAGTGCTATTACTAGTTATTTTACAATGTTGAATTATAGTTAATTAACTAGTATACATGAAAGAACAATACTTATATATTACCCAATATTTTAATGTCATAGATGGAATATTTAAGGTTTTACTGAAACCCATTCTTCCAATATCTTTAATACATGCAAAGTTTTGGATTTATTCAATTTAGAGACAAGATCGAAATTCAGAAGATGATGATGGAGAATTTGTATTGGGGAAAAAAGCTCCAGTTTGGATTCCAGATGCTCGTGTCACTATGTGTCAACTGTGTACAAGTGAATTCACCGTAACTTTCAGAAGACACCATTGTCGAGCTTGTGGAAAGGTATATTTTTGATCTGTCAGCACAGCTTTACTTTATGAATGCATTATGTCTTTATTTATATATGTTATGGCTATATACAGGGTTCTCTTTCTTGAATCCTTTTCTTAGGTCATTTGCTCAATATGTTCTAGTAATCGTATACCTTTAGCTTATTTGGGAACAAGCAAGGTAAATCGTGTCTGTGATGAATGCTACTCAAAACTCGGACCTGGTGAGTAATTTTTTTATAGAAATTATCATAAGCTACATATAGATGTTAATAGTATTTGCATATTTGTTAAAAATTGTACCTTTTTTTCAGTCTAAGTTAACATATATATTTTTAAAATTATAAATGTTCAGATTTGTGATGGAAATTAATTTTTGTTTATTAAGCTCTATTTCATTATTCAACTTTGAATATTTAAAAATTTTAAAGATTAATGTTTTGTAAATTGAGTAACTTAAGAGTAAATAAAGAATGAATTATTTGAATAATTGATATGTTTAAAACATTTATTTCTTATTAAATTAATTAGGGTTGTATGGTTTCATTTTCATAGATACAACTAGTACCCCTGAAAATGCAGAAACAGATAGTGACAATCAACAAATAGCTGTAAAACCTCATTTAAGAACAGAGCACAGACATGTAAAAAAAGGCAAAAGAAATTTGCCTAGCGTTTTAAAAGAGGTAATTTTTTAAAAATCATTTTTGATATTTTGTACCATCGTTTCCTCATCTTTGGATATTTGGCATTAATATATTTTCTACCCTAGGTTTGTGCTAATGATCAAGGATCGACCATTAGTGGGTATCTTCAAAAGAGGGTTGGAAAAAGTTGGAAAAAAGAGTGGTTTGTTGTGAAAGATAAAGTTCTTTATGAATATAAAGCTAGTGAGGTAACATTGCATTATTTCATAAAAACATTTAACCCTTTCGGGACGAAGGATGCAAATGTTTACGTAACGCCAGGGCCAAAGGTTTCCGTCACAAGTGTCATTCACAGTCCAGAGGGTTTTGTGTAGTTAAGCCTAAATCCATAAAAATACCGAAATATAAATACATTGTTCAATATTTTTCTGTATATTATACAAACGGCATATGCTTTATATATATTTTTTATTAATATGCTTTATTTACTTCAGCCACTTTCTGTTTCAGTACAAGTTTTTAAACATTTTACTGTCGGCATTTGTAAAAGTCGACCTTGTAAAAAAAGACAAATTTTGTCTACCAGATCTAATTGTCCATTAAAAACTAGACTGCAAACACAAATCAAATGGATTAGCGAAAATAAATCTCTTATCTTCACTATAAACAAAACCCACATGTTCATTTCAAGAGTAGTCGTAAAGCACTCAGTTCGAAAACATTCCCTCCCCCTTATGTTTATAAAACAAAAACCATGTGTATGTGCGTAATATCTCTCATTTCAAGTAGAAAGTCAGATCTCCATGTATCTCAAATCTTATGGACATAGAATGCCATCTATTGCCAAAAAACTAAGCTTACAAAATGTTCCAAGTGTCTGGCTCATGGGTGAGTTGTTCAGCCTGTGGAGGGAGAAACACGCTGGCGCACCGGTGAGTCATTCGGCCTCTAATGGTGTTTCATGTTGGCTCATATTGGGGACGTTCGTCCCGAAAGGGTTATACCTACAACCTTATTTTTAATCATACTCAAAGTATATTGTGAAAGATACTGTGATTATCTAAATATTTTATAAGTATAAGAGAAATTAATTTTAAGTTACATTCATAAGAAAATTTATCAGACTTTATGCATATTGTAAATATTTCTAAAATCTGCTTTAATTTTTATAAATGGATATGCAGTTATTTTAGAATGTGAATATATTTTTATTTTACCTTTAATTTTATATCTTAAGTAGATACATCTAAATAATCATGTGGAGTTGACAATATGATTATAAACAATGAAAATAAACCCAATCAATAAATAAAAGTACATTATGTAAAAATCGAAGGCTAATAATTGTTACACAGTTACTCGTATTCTCCACGGCTATATAATTCACCTGTTCAGTTTAATGTTTTCTCTTTTTTTCCCTCTGACATTCAAAGTACACAATTTTTTAAATATTTTATTCATAAGTGAGCCACTTATAGAAACTTCATTCTTCAACTATAATATTTACTATAGTTGAAGTAATTTTAAAAAATTCATATGTAAAATTCAAACAAATATTTTTTTGAAGAAAACTCTTGGTGTTGAGTAATTTGAAATTATCTTTCATAAATTTAAAGACATTGAAATAATTTTAATTATATTTAGGCATATATATTAGATTGTATCAGTAGGAAAACTTTAATTTCATTATGTATGAAATTTTTTTCTTCCTTTTTGTAGGATGTTGCAGCTTTAAGTAGTACACCTCTGTTAGGTTATCAAATTGAATCTTTTTCTGAGGTAAATAATTTTCAATTTATTTGACCATTAAAAAAAAATAATAAATGCCATCTTAAAGAAATTTTTGTTTGTGTGTATGCCTTTTTTTTTTTTATTTGAAACACATTTTCCTGAAAACTTTCATGTCAAATTTAATTATGTTTTTGAAATAATTGAAATGAATTTAACTTTTTGAACATATTTATTTTATTAAATATAAATTGCATTAAAATTATCTTAGTCGACTGGTTGGATTGAAAAGAATGTTAAAAATCCTAGTGATAACTAAAATGTGTTTTACTTTTCGATGCCTATGGATAAATTTTAGTTTTAGTAAATTCATTTTATAAGTTAGAAAAAACATGGTTTATAGATTTCTATTATATACAAAATTATATTTGAATGATATATATTCAAAAATTATTTTAAAAAAAATTTATTTTTTTAATAAACAGGCTTATGAAAATGTGGACATGTCTTTGTTATTTCAACTTACACATCCAGGGCAGGCTCCTATTGTATTTCATACTGATTCAATTGGTTCAACAGAAAGGTATAAATAAAATTCCTAGTTATATATATAATACATGTATATTAATTATTGATTATAATTTCATGACAAACATTTTTTGTCTTACAGATGGATTGCAGCTTTAAAAGAAGCATCTGTCTTAGAATAAAACTTCTAATAGAATGTGAATTAACATGTACAGGTCTTTTTGTGATATTGTGTTTTAGAGTGCAGCTGAGAAAATACTTTCCAAGAACAATAGCATTCTTGAACAATTGTAGTTTTAGGGAAGTTTTTCTAATATGTTCAAATTCATCTGTGTTTTCATAGAATTTTTGTATAAGAGAGGATTGTTATTTATATCTTTTTTCCTTTGCAATACTTTTTTAGTTGTTTTAATATGATCTAAGTATTAATGAATCTCAAATAGATTTTTTCTTATCTAGCAATATAATTATGAAGTAAATTAGAAAGAAATTGAGTATTTAGTAGAATAGATTATTTTATTGCAGAGTTTCCTTATTTATTAACATGGGTTAGGTATACTTTATTAGTGCAATACAATAATACCTTATTATAAGTACACCAAAGTTTAAATGTAGTCTTATAAAAATTATGAAAGAAAAATATTTTTAAATGAAACAAAATGTGATATTGCGACATTTTAAGATAGTGTGTAATATATGTGTGTGTATTATGTGAGCATCAAAAATTCTTTAATTTATGTAGATAAGGACTTGTGCTGAAAATAAATTATATATTTGTTAATGTTTGAATAAAATTATAATTAATTTATTTGTATGTTTTAATCAGTATCAAAAATTTTTTTTTATTTAATATGGAAATATCTTTTTATCAAGCATTGGAGGAAAAGTATTTTTTCAACGAACTGTGGTTTATGTATATAAATTATCAAAAACTTGTTTAAACATTAGGCAGAAGGCATTATCAGTATTCAATACCAAATTCACTTACATGCAAAAACTATCTGAATTTATTCGCTAAAATTTAACTATGTTTTCATGATGGATAATCAATATTCATGAGTTTTTCCAAGAAGCCTGTTTTTTTTCCTGTTAAGTAAATCAATGTATTGTGTTGAAAAAAATTACCAGCATTTTAAAAATGAAAAGCTTTATAATTTTTTCCATAAGACTAAATATATGTTTGTTGTGTAGACATTCTCTTCAGTGCAATATGATTTATTGGTGGCAAGACTTAACCCTCTGGGTGGAACATCAATTTTTTTGCCTCTCTTAGGAACATCCGTCTGACAGACAGGTACGCAAATTTTATTACCTTAAGGACTGTTTTAAATGTCCTTGTTGCTCATGAAATTGAGTAGAATTTTTAATATTTAAGTCTTAATGAGGCATGCTATATTAATATCACAAGAATTGTGACTAGTACTTTTATAAAAACTGATTAGAAATTATTTATCGTTATATATAAAAATCTTCTGTGCATGTGACTAAACTCCTCCTAAATGGCTCAACCGATTTTGATGAAATTTTTTGTGTCTATTCCAGTGAATTTGAGAATGGTTTAGATTCACAATTCGGTCCAATATCGCAATTAGTTAAAAACATTCACCCCTGCATTGTTATAGAAATTATGTAAGTTGGCGTCGTAAATCGGTTTTCAGCCAAACTGGGTCTTCATTGTAACAAAAATGTAGACGAATCATTCTTTTTAGCGTTTTTAATTAATATCTTTTCAAATAATCTTTATATATATAATTCTTCTGTGGTGTGTATGTGACTGAATTATGTCAGATTTGGATAATATTTTTTGTGTGAATTCGAGAATGATTTAGATTCGCAATTAGTTAAAAATGCACCAAAATTATGTAAGGGTGCACGATTGTTCATAAAAAAGTCATGGGCAATATTCTTGCCACTATTTTGAGCGACAAACTTCAAGGTGAAGTTGTACTTCTACCACAGATCCCTATGATTCTTTCCATTCAAATGTTTGCAATTTCCAATTCGCTTGGCATTTGCTATGACCATTAATAAGTCACAAGGTCAATTATATGTTACATGTGCGAGGTTTGGCAAACCATCGTATTTGTTTCTTTATACCCTCAAGGATTAACCAAAAACATTGTACATTCAATGGCATTACGATCAATTTATTTTTTGTGCATTAAAAAAATATACCTGTTATGAAAATAGCTCGAGTTTTATCTTTTTTACCCTTTAATCAAGTTCAAGTTTCTATTCAGGATAGTTTCTATATTCAACTTGGTTCATAGTAAATACATACTCACACGCAATCGATAGGTCGAATTGTGGTAACTGTACATGTGATGTCAGGTATTGTAATAACTTTCTTTATAAAAAATTTCACCAAAACGATCCAGATTGTTACAACTTATTCAAAAAAGTTTGTAATTTTCGGATTTAAGACGTGTGTACAGGACAACGTCTGTTGGGACCGCTAGTGTATTCATGTAAAAATAATAATAACAAAAAAACTGTAAGAATGATAGATAAGAAAAATCGCACATATCGTGAATTGAAAAAAATTGGCAAGTACCACCCCAAAAATCATACCACAGCATTATCTACTGCCATCAAAGCAAATCATCCCCATCTGTGAGACGGATGATCCGGTCAGAGGATGAATTATTTGTCCATAGTTTAGAATCATGAAATTTGTACCTCTCCTATCACAACACTAGATGACTGGGCCATATGTTTGATTTTTTTTATATACCAGCAATACAATTATATTTTTAAAAGATATGTTATCAGGATTGGAGAAAAATCACATTTTTATGTTGTAGAAAAACCCATAGGTATGCAAAATTGCTTCCAGTCTACATCCTACATGCTTTGAATGAGAATACTGTACCTCCCTTCCTGTAAAACAATGATAGAGGTAGTAAAATGTGCGGATTTCTTTACAAAGTAGATCATTGAGATTTGGCGATGATGGTGTTCAAATTATAAATGTGATAATTTATTTTATGTACTGAGAAAACTAGTCAAGGACAACACAACAAACTAAGTTTGCCACTTGGAATGGATATAATTAGATAAAATGGTCACATTATTGTTAGAAATAACTTGACTTTGCAAGGCATTAAGTTCCATGAAATACCTTGATTTTTGTCCCAAACTATGATAGAATCCTTACAAAAAGTAATCTATCTTAAGACAACATTCACCTGATATAAGATCGCCCAGAAAATGGAAAGAATGTGAAGCAATGTTCCTCTCTCATTGCTCTATAGTTCAGATTTATGACTTTGGCATTATTTTTTTTTCTCTTGAGGAATTTTGATCTGTGACTTGTGGAGTTCTCTTTGTATTGTTTTGGTGCTGACAGAGTTTATGAGTGCAAAATTCAACCTATCAGCTACAGTCTTATTTTTTATCGATTGCCTGTTCAACACACTTAGCACAGGCAGATTTTCCTCTATGCAGTAAGAATCTTGGATACTCTGTGTCACACTTAAAATACCAAATAATTCGGCTACTTTTATCATAAAAACTCCAACAATTTGATTTCATTGAGCTTTGACATGATGTACTCACGATTGCATAGAACATTGTCTCAATATCAATTGAAAGTTATACAGGTAGTATTAGTGTGCAAACACAACATCTCACTTCAATCAGGTTGTTTCCATATTTTTTTTGTCCAAACTCTGTATATTATTGTAATTAATACTTTAAATAGCCATTCAGTGGAGGAAGCAACTCATACAATTCTTACATTAAATAATATTTTCTCACTAGCTGGTATACCCGTTCTTCACATGGATGAATTGAAAAATTAAACAATACAGACTGAAGGATAGAGTTTTTAATGAGTTAATTTTACGGGAATTGTAAATTAAACGGAAAAAAAAAGCTTTTTGCATATCTCAGCTAAATAAAAAACCATGTTTGCTTAATTTTAAGTCTGTAGATATAACCGCTGATAAAAAAGTTTTTTTAAAAATTTATAACGCCCGTAACTCTGTTGTGGGTCGATTTTTGAAAACACCTTCCTTCTGCTGAGCAGAAGGAAGGTGTTTTCAAAAAT
>BMAV01012437.1:121179-149824 GCA_019973955.1 Trichonephila inaurata madagascariensis | reverse complement strand
ATGTTTGCTTAATTTTAAGTCTGTAGATATAACCGCTGATAAAAAAGTTTTTTTAAAAATTTATAACGCCCGTAACTCTGTTGTGGGTCGATTTTTGAAAACACCTTCCTTCTGCTCAGCAAAAATAACACATTGTTACAAATTTTGTGTAATAAACTCTTAAAATAGTGTAAGTAATTTGTATCTGGATGTGTAATACGTTAATATTGAACCTCTATGTACAATATTGAACTTACTGAACTATCTCTCTATATACAATAGTCAGGTCTAAAAGACAGTAGGGTGAAACAAATCTGCAAGCAGGGACACGTGACCTTTGACACTGTCGATGGGGTGAGGACTGGGTTGGATGAAACGAAGCTTCCGTAAGCAAGGGGTGAGACGGATGCATGACCTTTGACACTGTCGATTGAAATAAATTATCCCTATTTGAAACGGATATTGTTCACCATTTCATTTTCGCTGAACCCTAATTATTTTTATAATAAAAGTAGCTTAAGTTATTCCTTATAACATTAGCTATCTGCCAGTGAAAGTTTTGTCAAAATTGGTCCAGCCGTTTCAGAGATTAGCCGGAACAAACAGACAGAAAAAAAATTTTAAAAGTTGATTTTTTTCATATAAGTACCTTATATACTATTAAAAGCATTTAGTAAAAAGCTGTTAATTTCAAATTACAAACAGACACTTCATTTTTATTTATATGTATAGATTTGAAGTAAATGTCCTTCTATGTAGAATTTGCTATATTATTTTGATTTGGATAATCCACATAATTTTCTACTTAATAATTTAAACTTTATACATATACTTTCATCTCATTTAGTTTATTAGGCTAAGGTTTCAAATGCTTATTAGTTAAATTTGTGGTATTACCTAAGGAAGAATAGAATTATTTAAAGTATTGTCAGTCATGTTGATTTCATAGGACATGCATGACTTTCTCCAAATCGAATAGTAACAAACATTTTCAGATGAAAGCGCAAATTGAATCAAACTTGGAAAAGATTAATATGAATAACATTTTATTTACAGTATTAATTACAAAGGACACAGTATGACTTTTAAAAACTTAAATAACATTTGTATAATTTTCTTTTAAATATGAACAAATATTATATAATTATAATAAGACATAATTATAAAAACAGGCAAATTTCAAAAGGTAAAATGATTCAAAATAAACCTTGCACTCAATGAAAATTCTTTTATCACTGTAAGTTCTTACAGTAAGATTAAGTAGACAAAAAATAAAATGGAAGAGAAAAATTTTATGCACTAAACACAAAACAAAATACATATGACAAATCTGAGTTTCTTGTTTAAAACTTTTCAAAATGTTCACCTACAATAAAAGAAAACTTTATTAAAGATCCAAATAAAATAAAAATTGCTACAAAAGAATAGACTGGATAATTTCTCTTCTTTAATTTACAATGACTAAATATTAGATCTAATGAAAAATTCTGTGCCAAAATGTTTTTTCAATTTTCAACACACATGCATTTACTCTTCTGCCATTTTTTAGGAAGATGTTATCATGAAAACATGGCAACCAATATAGTTCCTTTTACATTGTATTTTGAGCAAATTCCTAGAAGGAAGAAGCATGCTGAAGTTCAGTGAAAGCTTTAGGTAGACATACAGTTTCAGATAAAATTTGAAGCAAATAATTTTGACCCTAATAAACTGCACTCTAGGAGGACATTCTTTTTGATGTTAAGAGATTATGAAAAAGCTTAACTCGGCTTGACAAAAAATATTGAATTATAATCAGAAATTGTGATAGATCAATAAATATTTCCAACAAGTGCTTCATGAACTAAAAAAGAAAATTTGCATGATTTTTTGCTTTTGCAACAAAAACAATTTCTTCTTTAACCATATGATAACTATTGATAAATGTGAATTACTCACGAAAATGTGAGGAAAAGAACATACAATGATACCGGACAATTTGCCTCCTAAATCTCTAAACTGAGCTTGAAACCAAATAAGAGAAAGCTGTGTTTATGGTGGGATATACAAGGATCAACACATTATAAGCTTTTGAAACCTAACAAAAAGCTTACTTTGGAGGGATACTGTCAGCAAATGATTAAAAGAAAAGTGTGTGTCTGACAATGTTCATTGGAAGCATATATTGTTGTGTCCTTCCCGAAGGTAAGGAATGAAGGTTGCCAGAGCCTGAGACACGCAGGTTGGACTTCTGTGTTCCACCCCAATTTTGAGGGAGAACACCCTGGGGATGGTCAGAGGCCTTCCACAAACCTCACGAGAGGAATTGCGGTTCAACGCCTATTTATAGTACCCCCATGCCACAAATACACTATACATTTACAAATATCCATGCCTTCTCCGGGATTCGAACCCAGGCCCTACGGCACAGCAGTCAGCATCACTAACCACTATACCGGATGGGTGACATTGGAAGCATTATGATAAAGCTTGACCATATGTGGTTTTGGCAACATCAGAAAATTGCAGAGCTAGGCTAGGAAAATTCTGCTGCTTCAAACAGACCCATCAGGCCTTTCAATTATCACTTGTTTCTCTCCTTACAAAAACTTTTACAGGAAAAAAAAATTCAGAACTGATGTCATTCAAGTGTTCTAGCTCTTCTCCTCTTGGAACAAGACATTTTACAAAATGGTACTAACAAATTACCATCATACTTGTTAGAGGTTATGAGAGGTAAAGGAATTATATTGTACAATAAATATAATTAAAAACATGAACAGTATATTATTTTCCTTCCCTTCCTAAATGGACCTTTCAGTAGATCTAATATTTTTCTATAATTCTTGAAAAGTTTTTAATAATATAGAAATGAAACATATTTTTTTAGTTAATGATTATTATACCAAACATTTTTAATAGCATTTAAAATAAATATAAAATTTATTAAACTTCTCATTTATGAAAAACAAATGTGATTAAATCTTTCAATAAGTTTTAAATGTCCTATATTTTTAAGCACTAATTTTTTTTAAAAAAATTTAGGTTATGATTATAAATTTATAAGCCTGCTCAGGAGAAGGATTTAATAAGCACATTAATCCCTTATCTTTAGCTAAGGAGACCTGTAGGTTTCAAACTAATAGCTTCATGGATGATATGGCCTTAATTTAAACTAAGATAGATAAAATATGAATCAAAATGCAAATATGTATTAAAAAATCTAATAATTTTTAAACCCTACATTATTGAAATTTTCACAAAATGCATATTTTAATGAACACCCATTTATTATAAATAAATATAAGAAGGTAATCCACTATACACAGAAAAAAGCAAATGAATAAAATAAATAGCTTCACCTTTTAAAAACATTCTTTTAACAAATTATTCTTAACTTTCTAATTTCCAAAGAGATTGAAGATACAGCAGTTAAAAGACTGATAAATAATAAAGTGACTCCAAGAAAATACAATAATTTTATGAAATATTTTGAGTCTAAGAAATTGTTATATGTCAGAAATATGTTTTTCCTCTGCATGAAATGTATAATATATATATATATATAATTTTTAGAAATGAGAAATATGAAAAACAGTAAAAAAAATGATACAAGCAGAAAATCTATAAGTGTTTTAATCAATTGTATAATTAAAACTTTTAAATAGTTATTTTTTTTTTAAATTATGTTTTCCATTTGAATTATTAATAACAACATGCGACTACTATAATCCAAACATTAATTAACTAAGAAATAATCTTACTTTATTTCTTTTCTTGCTGAATTGGTTTAATAAATTCTATCACAGATTTACAAAAGAAGCATTCTTTATGACTTAGTAGATGAAGAGATATACAGTTCCTTAAAAATAAATATATGATTTTAAAAATTTCAATAAAACATAAAATTAACAAAATACTAAATCTATTTTTATTTTAATAATCAAATACCTGCATGACTGATGTTGACATGGATAAAAACAAGCTGACTTGGGATTAGCATAACAAATTGTACAAACTAAATCATCATCTATTTCTTCTAATCCTCTATTTTGCTGAGCAATATCATATTTTGAATGTAAAAGTTGACAAAGTTGTTCAACTTTATCTATTTCTTCTTTGCTAACTTCTTTATCTATAAAGTTAAAATTCTGAGTGATTTTCATAGTATAAGGATTTAAAGATTTATTTTTTTATCATTAAAATATTCTGAAAACGAATTTAAAAGTAGAAGAAAAAATATACATATCATAAAAAGACATTTTAATTAGACAAGGTATTTGGCAAAAAATCCTACATATTAGAAATCTTCCTGGTGATTATAAAATATTTAAAAAAGAAAAACTACAGATTACTAGATTTAAATTCAAAAGGCTAGAATAAAATGCCAAATAAAGTCAACATTGTAGTTGTTTTTTGGTAACACAGATTAATTAACATTTAGGAGTACATGCAGCAAAAAATCAGCAATACATCCCTTTTACTTTTAGTTTTCAGTTAAAATTTTTCTTTCATTTCTCTAAAAACACCAAACAAATTTTGTTTATATCATGATTTTAAACAAACTATTTGTTCTATAGAATATTTACATTAATAAATGGATCATGAGAATAGATTGATTTGGAATTTATAATAATTTTTAATGATTTCTCATTTTTTTTTTTTCATTTTAATTTACTCTGTTGATTATTCTATAAATTTTCAATATTAAAGTTTAAGGAAAATTGGGGATTTCGCATGCATTTAGCAATTAGTAATCTTAATTTTTTTATTTTAATTGTTTTTTTTCTTTTAATGTTACAAGTAAATTGGATACTAAACAATCAAACCAAAAATTATAACTCATGTATAAAATACTTTTTAAAAAAATTTAACAAAGAACTACATACAATCTCTCAAAGAGAAAGGTTTGCAATTAGGAGATTCTTGAGATCCACCCAAAAGGAAGTCTAGCGAAGAAGGTTGAAAACTTGGCTCTGCCAAAAGTGCATTTATTGCTTTCTTTTGACTAAAAAAAAAAATTTAAACATAAAACATTTCAAAAACACATAAATTACATTCATGATTATAATATTATGTAAATAACTACATACAAACCCAGTAATTTTGTAGAATTCTTTCATAGTAAAATTCAATTTTTTACAGAATTTTATTTGCGGTATAAATTTTTCAAAACTGTATACATACCTTTATTTAACACAAGACATGACATAACTCAACAGAAAAATAAAAGACCATAAAAACATTAAAAACAACTAAGTGTTCTTTTTTTTCTAATAAATTTTCCAATATGATTCTGTTTTATGAAAGAAAATGCTTATTTGATAAAAATGTCTAAAAATTACTTTTAAAAAACCTTAGCAACTTAAAATAAAATCACATAAAAAATTACCTAAAACTAATAGCAATAATAAACCATAAAAGGATTACAATACATGATTTTTTATAATCCTATTTAAATATTTCTGCATTTTACCCACACCTAAAGAATTAAAAAAAACTTAGGGTATCTAACTGCCTAAAAATAAAATTGATAACATACAAGAAAAGATAAATATAGATTGTAAACAAGAGTAGTCTTCATATTTTTATTCATTATATTTGTCATGAATTATTATTGATAATTTGTTACTAAAAAGAAAAAACAAATAATTAAACAGAGAACATTTTTAGTTTTAGATTTTCTTACATAAAAGACATATTATTCAAGTTGTCTCTGAAATGATTGTAAAAAAAAAAAGGAAAATTATTTTAGACTTATTTTTTATTCCTTCTCTTCTCGCTTTTTTTTACATTTTACTTCAGCTTGAATCTTTACAATTTGCTAAAATAATTTTAAGTCATTCATTTTTTATTCTTTAACCATGCTTTTCCCATTTCTCTCACTTAAAATTCAAATGAAATTTATGGCAACAAATCAATTTATAGTCAATTCTAAGATGCATGAACTAATAAGATAATAGCAAACCTAAATTATGAAATGCCAATTTTCTGAATCAAGAACTTCAGTAAGTTCAAACAATCAAGAAAGAATATATGTACCTCTTTGGCAAACCATCAATTATCAGTGATACAAGAATTCCTGTTACAGCTGTTAAAATAGGAAAATGGTCAATTGTTTCTAATCCAGGAATTTCCATGCTAGCTACCAGACAAAAGCACCCTGATTTTGAAGTTATTCGGTTAAGCACCTGACAAACTAACTGAAAAAAAATTTAATACAAATTGGAAAGTAAATATAAAAATTTTTTTAAATGCTATATGCATTTTAACAGTAGCTTGTATCTAAAATAAGTCATTTTAAAAGATAAAAGCAATTGCAAGTTTCTTAAACATAAGGTTTTAAACATTATTTTTCCATGAAATTTATTCCTTATTTAAAATAAGTAAAATATTCTAATAAAATGACAAAATATTATTTGTTAATAAATGTAACAGAATTTAAAAGCATAAGCATTTTAAACTTGCTACTGAAAAATTATTATATTTGTAATAATAATTTTAATTATGTAAAAAAAAAATTTGTTTTTCCCAAAAATAAAATGAAATACTTAAAACATTTTCCAGACATCACATTATAAAACAATTCAGAATTGCATTAAAATACATTAATTTTATAAGATTATATTTATTATTAAAAATTAAATTACATTCATTAATTAAAATTAAGTTGTTCATTATTAAAAAGTAATGAAATGTATCAATCAGTATAATTAATCAATATTGTAAGAATAAAAAATGCAAATTCAAATAAAAAGCAGTAAGATAGATAAATATAAAACCACACTTTAATGAACAGTTTTAATAGAAAATGATTTACTACAAAAAAAAAATGACTTTATAAAACAGAACAGAACTGCAAACAGTTGTCATTACGTAAGTATATTTTAAAATAAAACAGAAAGTACATCAAACAAATACATGACTAATTAAAAATTCACTCCCATTGGTTAACAGTAAACACAAAATATTGCAGTTTTTAAAAATGACACATTTGCAAATAAATTCAAAAAGCAAAAAAAAATTTCTAAAACATTTTTTTTAAATACTGATTTTTATTGAAAATAATTAATATTATGATAGCATAACTAAATTAAAATGTGCATTTTATTCATAAGGAAAAAACATTCATGAAAAAAATTAGACAAAATTATATCTGAACATTAACATAAATCAACATCTATGTTAAAATAAAAAGAAAATTATTATTTATTTAGAAAAATTGAGTAAATAAATAAAATATTTGTGGAAATTTACACATTTTTAACATAATTTAGTTAAAATAATAGAGAATAAAAATAACAGAGACAAATATATTACAACATTAATAGAGAATATATTACTAAATATTACTGATTAAAAGCAATAACCTATAATACCTGGCAAAGTCTTGTTAAAAATATTTCAGAAGATGGTCTTGAAGGATCAGTGAATAACTGAGGGACTAAATGAACAGTCATTTCTAAAACACGTAACAATCCCAATGCTAAATCAAAACAAGTTGCACAAATTTTCAATTGCCTTGAATCGATAAAGACTCTTTCTGGTCTATTTGAAGCATTCTGTATCTAAAAAAAATTAACTTTTAATGTAAAGGGTTTCATAAAATAAAAATCTTTTACTGATAACTTTTGCATAAAATATAGGAAACAGTATTTCACAGTACAAAAGTTTTACCTCTTGCAACATTCCAATGAATTCAGAAAATGCCCAGTTTAGCTGATTTAAAACACTACTCATAAATGAAGCTGCAGCCTCAGGATTATCCAATAACCATTGACTAGCATGTTCCAAAAATACTGGAGAAGGACAAGGAGCTAAAAATTTTGAAAAATCAATAGATATTTTTTTAATTAATTTCAACTTTAGGAATATAAAAAATTATTATCAGTATAAATCAGTAAATAGAAAGAATTTTTTTAAAAATGTCAAATATGTAATTATGAGAAAGTCAGTAAGTTACAATATGATAATTTTGTAATTAGCATTTAATTGTTTAAAAATATGTCAATATCTGGCTAGAAACCTAACTAGTGTACTGTTTGAATTAATTCTGACAAACATTTTTTTTTTTTTTTTTTGTCTGAGCTGGTATGTTACCAGTTATGCCCCGAACCACCAAAAACTGGTTATATCTGCCTAGAATCAATCTGATGGATTGACTATAATTTACCTGTTTGATTGGTTTTAGTACATTAGTAGTTCAGTTATGAGCCTTTCAATGTGATAGCTGGTGATTATAAAGTTATGCACTCCACATAACACATGTTACTTTTGCTTGTTCAGAGATGTATATTACTCCGAGGAAGTGTTCTAAAATAATCGCTCTTAATGAACACACTTCTATGACTACCGGAGATATAGCTATGGTAGTTGTGTGGCACTTCAAGAATTTTAAGAACATTTCAAGATTCCTTATCATCGTTTCCAAAAAGAAAAGGAAGATGTGGTCTCAAACGGAAAATTACTCTAAGAACTGATACAATTCTAATAAGAAATAACAAAATAAATCAAAGTAAGAAAAGCATAGAACTTCGAAGGGATTTATTGGATTATGGCATTAAAGTGAGTACCACAACTGTACTGAAAATGGTACTGGATGTTAGCCCTAAAGCATCAAGATCGAGGAAAAAGCAATTTCTAACTCAGAAAGCAAGGAAAAAACACTTAGCTTGGGCCAAAAATATTGATCCTGGACTGTTAATGACTAGAAAAAGGGGATTTTTAGTGATGAAATGCATTCAATTGTGCAGGGATACAAATCAAGTGTAGTTAGATGAAGTGAAGTTGAAACCCTGATGCCAGATCAAATCCAACAGACTGCAAAACACCCTTCTAAACAGATGCTTGGGGTTTTTTTTCTAACAAATGGCACTGGAAGCTTAGTTCCTTTTAAAGACAAAAGATTAATTATGTCAAATACATAGAAATATTATGCAGTAGAATTGTTCCATCAATGGAACATTTCAACATGATTTGGCTTCTTGTCATAATTCGATATTCATCCAGACTTTTATGCGATAAAATAAAATAAAAGTGCTTAATTAGTCCGGTAATTAATCAGACCTAAATCCTATTGAGAAATAATTACATATTCTCAAGAATCATTCAGCTAAGATGAGTTGCATGACAAAACAAATGACAAAAAGTGCAGTTCCACGATGATGAAGTTATGAACATGTGCGCTGCACTAGTGGAGTCAATACCAAAACGAGTTGAAGAGATCCTTCCTGATACAGGAGGACATACTTACTACTAATATTAAGATATTTCTGTCTACTTGGGGTATGTAATGATTAAAAGCTGGGTTTTTTACAAATTGTCCCACTTAATTTGAACAGTGTAGTATATGATGCTCATTTCGAATTTATGCACATCAATTAAAGCAAGGATTTTTAACTGCTAGGCAGAAGATAGACACTGGCATGCAAATATTTGTTATAAAAGGAACTGAAAATATATTTATATGTGCATTTGTATAGATGTATAATTTGATATATTTTAAATAAAATATTTTTTTCACAAAAGAAATTTTCATTGTGAGTCAGAAGTGAAAGTTATGTATACGAATCTTACTTTGAGAAATTGTTGGAAAAGCTTCAGGTAAAGGAATGGATTTACAGCTCATTTTCTTTGCTAAATGTGGAGATATTGAGTAACGAAAAGCAAAACCACAGCCCTAAAAATATTAACACATTATCAAATCAAGCATCAAGTAAAAAATTATATTTATTAAACATTAGAATTAAAAAAAACTAGTAAAAATCTATATAAACAAAGCTTTCCCCCCAAAAAATAGTAGAATTTGAAATTTAAAAAAATTTCCAATTATCTTGATTTTACAAATAATTGCTACTTCCATTTATATAAGAAATAGACTTAGGTATTTTGTAGACTTGTAATTTCAGATGTGTTTATGATCTTTGGCTGTTTTTGTAAAAATCTTATACACATTAAAAATAAAATGTATTTTTTTTTTTTTTTACATTCAGTGAAAATCATCTCCTTTTGACATTTTTCTAGTAATAAAATAGAAAACCACAGATAAACTATGTACCTGAAATTAAATGCTAAATTGTAATTACAATCATTTAACTCAGAGGAAAAAATAAAATTCATTTCATTCTTTAAATTGCATACATTTGAATATGGCAATTTTAAGTTATATTTAATATGTTTAAAAATATACTCAATGTTTCACAAATAAAATATAAAAAATACAAATAGATCTTTATCTATAATAATTTTAAATCAATTCACTAAATATTAATCATTAGTTTATTTTATACCAGATATTTTTTTCAAAAAGTTCAAAAAATGAATTGAACAAATTATGGTATTTTGCCAAGCAAAACAAATTTTAAAATATTAATAAGTCTAAAAAATGCTAAAAAGTTATGCTAATAATAATACTAAGTCACATCCATTGGAGCAACCGACTATTTTTAAGATATGTTGGCTACTAAGGATGACAATATTTGTGTGTACTGCTTCCATATTATGGAGAGAGAGTAAACATTATCTTCTATGAGAATTACACCTACACAATATGAAGTGATTGATTCCCATTAAATTCTGAATCTTAGGTTTCTGTACATGTATTTGCATTAGCTACAAAACATACTTAGTTTATATTCATTATTTCTCATAATTTAAAAAATGTTGATAAAATTTATGTTCCACTTTTGAAAACTACAGGAACATTTACAAAGTAATATTCATATAAAAATATAAAAATTTAACAAACATGTATCATTAATTTTACATTATACAAGTTATCATGAACTTTTTCAAAGAATTTATTTTTTATGCTGCTACACACAATTTATACGACAATTTCATTTGATAGTTAAATAATATAATAAAAGTTGAACACAAAAATATGCCAATTATTTTTTTATATTATTTAAAACACATCTCAATATAAAAAAATTTGAGCTTTAAATCATTGCAAACATTACCTTCCATAATCTAATCAGTATCCAATTAGATTGTGCCCATGCTCTGTTTTCATATGGTTGTAGTAAAGCTTTGGTCATAATAAGACGACTAATAAAACGTAAATTAAGAATTATTAAAAGTTATAACACACATAATTCGTAAAATATGCTACATTTATATTTATTTAAATTTTGAAAAGAAATAGATGCATGGAAATGTGTACAAATACTTAAGTTTTATAAAGTATAAAAATCTAAAAATTCATTTGTTAATTACTTTTACATTATTTTACTACTGAGATACAATTTTAGTTAACAAAATTAAAAACTAATTCTTCACTTGAAAAAAATACAATATAGAAAGATTCTAACCTATCCGGATCCATGCTTTCTAATGCTTGAAGAGTTGCTGGATAGCATACATATGATGCCAAAGCTTGTACTAAACTGTCCTTCAGTTCTAGAATAATAAAAAAAAAATATATTTAATAAAGTTCTGTAATATTAATATACATTTGCAGGTTAAGAATATAATTTCAAGGAGATAAATATACCTGCATTTACTACTCGTTCATCTGAAAAATGGTGAGCCAAAAATGATCCATACTTAATCAGGAGCTCATGATGACCAGCAAAAGCTAAAATGTAAAATAAAATTATTACAGTATGTATAATAATACAGAATAAGTAATACATATACTTGATAATGAAATAAAATAAAAAATTTAATATTTATAAAAAAAATAATTATTATAAGATTCACAACTTTAGTCATTTAATGATTCCTTTAAAGGCACACATCTAAATTCATATATGCACTGCTAATATACAAGAGTTGGATAAAAGTAATGTGGCAATACTGCCTGCAGTGAGTAGTTAAAGGTGATTGTGACTAGTATTTTGAGACGGTTTGAAGTCCCAAACAAAAGAACAAGCATCCTATTAATATGCTTACGAAGCAAGAACAATGCTCTTGGATAAAAATTGAAATTGCACTAGGCCATACAGCACAATACTAACATTATGGTACACTGCAATTATAGGGGCCTGTAAAATATCTATGGCAATTTTGAGTAACAGTAGTGTACAAACCAAAATAGGTAAAAATTGTGGCATGAGCATAAAACCTTTTGAACCGATACCAAAGGAAAGGTGTCAGTTTCATGACACAGATCATCAAAATGGAAGAAATGTGAACTTGCTAATATGAACCAAATTTGAAAAATGAAAATGTTGACATCTGGATTCTCCAAGTTTACAAAGTGAGTGAGAATTACATTAACAATACACTCTTAAAGCTACACAAGGACTATTAGTGACAAACCTCATAATTTTGAACCATGATCAAGTGACAAGGATGACACCTGAGCTGGCACCCCCTCTCCTAACTTCCACACCACACCAACAGTAAGATGCCTGAGCATCGACAAATTTAACATGCATCAGCCCCTCTACACGGCAGGTCTTCAGCAGCACCAGGCTTGAAATTATGACATGCCAGCCACGAGTCTGTGACCTTGACCACTAGGCGACCAGGGTCCCCATGCCTACAAAAGGTAAGTGTAATGCTCTATCATCTGAAGGCAATATTTGTTGTTACATATGATATTCATAGTGATACTGCACTACACTGTAACTTAAGAACAGAATGTTGATGCTATAAACTACTATGAATTCTTGAGACATCATCTGCATCCACTACTTTGAAAAAACCAATAGCAACTGTTATATGAATTCAATCCTCCTCCATGATAATGTCATATCATGAATACTGTCATTGATCTTTTGTGACAGTGGAGTGGAAGGTACAAAAATAACTGCAATACTCACCCAATATATATATCTGTGTGAGCATGATCTCTTTGCCAAAAAGAAAGAATCACTATGAGGGAATCCTTTTAATGGTAGGGAGGAGATTACCCATGCTGCAGGGCTATTGTTATGAGATATAAACTCGATGTGTGCAATGCTTTCCTGCTATCTGGCAAAAGGTGGTACATGAAGAGTGATTACATTGAAAGAATATAAGTGCTTGTATCTACGATACAAGCACTTATATTCAGGCATTTCCAAACTATTGATGCATCATGACTCTCTATTTTGTATCCGACACTTGTAAAAATACAAATACATCAGTAAATTATTAAACACTCTCCCCTCCTTATGCATTATAATCCCTATATCCATAAAGAATTACTATACTCAAAAACAACATTGCACAAGTATAGTTTTACAAAATAAAAACATGCAATCTTGCTTAGGGGATTTAAATTATTCTAGAAAACACAGTGTTCAAAAGTATTATTTTCAAAATATCGAGTTGCTATATTTTAATACAAAAAATTGCAGAAGTATAAAAATATAGTAGGCACATTTGATTTGAAAACATTTATAAAAATAAATATTTTTTTCTTAAAGTGGAATCAAAAATCTATGTACTAAAAAAAAATACCTTCAAAACAAAAAAAATTGCTCCAATAATTAGTAATGTATAAAATGAAAAATGTTTAAAGAATTACAAAAATATATTCAAAACATACCTGGTAAACTATCAGCAGGAGCAGCTGGGGGAAAGAAGTTTCGAAGAGCATGACAACATTTTATGCATGCTTCTACATAAAAATCAGGAACAAATGAAAACAATAGACCTATTTCTGATGCTTGAGATAAAGTTCGAAGCAATATTTGCAATAACCAGTATACATCAGCTTGCCTATCCTGTAATTTAAAGAAATTTGATACAATTTCAAATTAAGTCTTCTTTTAAAATGTTTTCTCATTTGATTATCTTATAATAAAAAACAATACTATTGCAAGAACTCAGTAAAAAATATACTTAATTTCCTAATCATTATGTACAGTTTAAAAAAAGAACTCAATAAAAAAATGCATATTCCAAAGATTTATTAAATTTCATTAAACTCATTTCTTTAAAAAAAAATAATATATACTTCAACAAAACTGTCACATGCAGTTTCTACTACTGAATAACACAGAAAAACAATGCCAACTTAAGAAGAAATCAAAAAACTAATATTAAGCATTAACTCAAATATTAATTATTAATTTTACAAAGCACAAATATTTTTATAATAATTTTGAGAGAAAATAAAAAATTATTTTTATATTCAAAATACTAAAAGAAAATATAACCTGAATATGAATCCAATAATAAAAATTTTAATATATTTATTTACAGAAGAATAGACAACTGAGGATATCCACGCTTGATGGCGCCCTTGCTCCACTAGTTCTTCAAGGAAAACTTGTTTGGCTAGATTTAATTCTTCTTCAACATCGCCTTTCTGGACTTTCAATCTTTTTTCAATTTCTTTCAATGCATGTCTATATTCATGCATGGTGTCACGAAGTGCACACATCTATATCAAACAGTAAATTATGTAAACAAAGTTATAAGAAGAGTGTAACAGTATTTAAAGTAAATAACAATAGTATAAGAAATAAATTTACGTACATAAAATTTTCAAATGCTTTTCAGTGCATATTCTGTAATAAATACGGGGGAAAAAATTTAACTTACTTTTTCCAGCTGCCGATGGGCAGCGATATGATACAGACGAACTATTCCATCTAACAACTCAATTAGTGTTCCAAAATTATCTTTATCCCCAGCATGGCGAAGATGTTGAGCTTTAGATTTCTCCGATTTGAGAAGTTTTCCTATAATAAGGCATGAAAATTTTGTAATTTTACATTGAAATCCACAATTTTAACTATTCAACCAAGATTTACTAAACCTGATTAAGGAAAACAGGAATCTTATATCCCTCTAAAAAAATTATAAATATTTATTACAAAGTACCATTAATAGGAAAAAATTAAAAGCAAAATTGCTGGATGATTCTTTATTATTCAATGTGTTACTGATTAAAACTACATTGACAACTGTAAATTTTGTAATCTAAAACAATCATTTGGCAAGTATTTGCTGTCAAGATACGGTGACTGCAACAAATCAATAAACCAAACAAAATGTCCTACAATTATTTGTGCACATAATGGAATGTTTTAATGTACAACTATGAGGATTTTTAATATAATGATATAAAAGTTCAACTAATTTGAAAATTTTAGAAATACCTATAGGGTCATTTTCAGTTGTAGCTTTTTCTTTGCTAATTTCTTGAAGGACTATATCTTGATATATTCGAAGAAGATGTGATTGGAGTCCTCCAATTCTTTGTACTTCAGTATACTGAATAGAATTATCATAAAAAGAACTACATGGAACACTCAAACCTAAAAAAAAGTTAGATTAAATGCATCTTTATTCCAAAACAAAATTGAAAAATAGCATTAAAAATATTTTATAATAAGTTCTATCTAAAATACATTTATTTTAAACATTGATAAATTAATGTTTTAACTTTTTATCATGGTTTTTTTAAAAAATTTCATACATGAAATAAAGATATTTTTAAAACTTTATATTTTACTAAAAATACCAATTATATAGTTTAATATAAAGTAATGTCCTTTAATTATTACAAAATTTACAAAAATTTATAAAATTATTCATAATAAAGTTCCACAGAAATGAAAACTAAAATACAAAAAAAAATAAATACAGTCGAACCTGTTTTTGTGGTCCTTTTTTTTATGCAATTTTATTTTTGTGCGGCCACATAAAAAAAAAAATTTCTGCAGTATTTCGACGAATTGGCTTGTTATATGTAAGAATTCATGAAATTTTCGAACATTTATTTTGTGCGGTTATTTTTATGTGGTTTTTATCAACTGCACAAAAACAGGTTCAACTGTAAATAACATCTTATAAATGCAAAATAAATGAAAGAATGTACAAAACTAAACTTGAAATTACATTGAGAAAACAATATAGTTTTAGCCAAAATATAATACTTTAATTTTAGTTTACACAATAATTTTTACAAAAGTAATAACTTATTTTCTCCTTAAAAACAATTTTAAGTAATACTGAGCTAAAAAATACTTTAAAAGCTAATATTAAAGTATTTTAATATTTTTATAATAAAAACATTAAAAAAATTATTTTGAAAAAGCAAATAAATAAATGAACTCATGGGATAAAATAAATAAAACTCGTCGTTAAAATTAAGCAAATACTAAAACTAAAAAAATAATTTTTAATTAAAACTCAACTTTGCTCAAAACAAATCCTTTTCTGATCATGTATATCACTTTCTAGTTTTTTCAAAGCAATATTAAACAAATTTAAGACATAATTTTTTTTTTTATGAAAAAATCGCTTTAAAAATGGAAATTAAAGCAATTTTTATAATTCAAAGAAATTCTATTCTCAAAAAAAAAATCTTACCATTTAAATCAATACCAGAAGCTGAAACACAGATTCTAAGAAGAGATATAAGACGATGGAAGAAAGCTAAAGCCACTGGTAATGGACATAAATGAACTACTGGAACCTAAAATAATAAGAGTGAATGTCAAATTGCTGAACTTATTGCTTACAAAATTGTTCAAGAAAAGAAAGAGGCAAAAATTAAATTATTAAAACTTTAAGTGTAATTGAAATGTTCCACATAACATAATTACACGAGCCCCTCCAGAATTTTCCTTCAAAAATTCTCGTAGTTTATGCAAAAATATACATCGACTACATTGTCCCTGAAATAAAACAAATTTATATATTAATTATACCAGATGATTTACATAACAAAACAAACAATTCAAACACAATTCATGATAAACTAATAATACAAATAGTTCACTTTCTAAATATTTTAAATGTATCAGGAAAATAAAAATATGCAAGCTAAAATTCTTTTAAAAATTACATGACTCTTATTTAAAAATGCAGTAACTTAATAACAAAATGAAATATTTCTAAATTTAAGTCCTTTATACCTTTATTAAAATTTTACAAATAATACAAATTGTTAAAATAATAATGCTAAAAATAAAAATTTATATCTTACTTAGCAAATTTACAATAAATAATCAACAATTAAATAGTCAGATATTTGAAAATTCAATTTTAAATACACATAAAATTTTATTACATAATCTTATTCTTGCATTTTATTTTAATGAAGATATAAATATAATGAAGATATTTTTAAAAGATTATAAAAGAATGATTTCTGAAATAAATTTCTTAATTTATTATAGGTTTTTAATAAGTAACATATAGAGACTTTTGAAAATAAATTTAAATGTCATTTAAAAACGTAGAAGAGCTGTTAGTGAGCTTAGTATGGAATACAAAAATAAAGACTTTAATAAGAAATTGTATGATTGTGATAATAACCTGATAGACATTAGATGCATCAAATAGTTCTAACAAAATTTCCAATTGCACTAACTCCACTTCTAAAAAAGAATAAGAAAATGGAAAGAAGTGACCATTTTTGGTACAAATACACAAAAACACACAAAAATTTTATAGTTTATTATTCAGTTTCAATACTGACATAAAACTCTATAAAAACTTAACATATGTTTTTTCATTTTCATAAATAAATACACAACTATTTAAGTTATGATTTAGATCTAGAAATGGTTATAATTCATTAAAAATGTAATTTACAATAATACAATTAAAAATTTTATTGCAGAATGCCAGAAAAAGGAATTTTTCATTCAAAACACAAATGTAAATATATTTTATTTCTAATCTAAGTAATTCTTATGGCTTCTCAAAACTTTTTTACATCAAAGATTACATGTACTTAAATTTAATAACATAATATTTAACACAACAATCTTTATAAAAATAATAAACACATAAATTTGTCAATATATAAATTTGAAAACTAAATAAACGCTTCAAATATCTTCAGGCACTTTCATCACTTAAGCAAGTATATTAAAATAAACATGGTGAATAAGTAACAAAAAACTTTAACAAAGAATAGTGCTTTCAGCAACTACTAATTTAGGAGATTTTCATTTGGTAGGTTTTTTTTTAACCAAATAAACAATTAAATTCTAACAAACTGAAACTAAAAGTATGATTAAAATAAATGTAATATGTACATTATCTTTTCAAAATTGTTGCAAAAGTGCTTTATAATATAACATTATATCAATCATTTGTTTTACAAACATCAATTTTACAGCTCATACTACTATTAAAGGTAAATAATATATATATTGAATATATATTGATTGTAAGAAAATACTTTAAGAAAGTATTACAAAGAAATATATACCAATATTATTTATATTAACTACAAGTGAATTGTAGTTAAGGGTACATTTGGTTCTGAAAAAGATAAAAATTAAATTTTTGCTGAAATTTTTTCCCTCAAACTTTTAAAATTTTAATACACTATTTTCACATCTCACAACTAACTGAATTTTTAAATTTTCCATTTTAATTTTAAATCATTTTAAAACATTATTCTAATTAATATCAATAATATTGTTTAATTGATAATGATTGTGGCAATGAGAAAACAAGAAATGAAAATTAATACTAACCTTTGACTACTAATTTTAAGTGTGTACAAGACTTCTGATAGCAGGCTTTCCGGAATAGTTCTTCATCATTCATCTAAAGTATAATACAATTTGGTATCATAAAAGTATTTCCTCAGAACATGATAAATATATTTAAATTTAATTCATAGATATTGATTAAGAAAGCTCACAATAAGGGGGAAAAAAACTAACTTCTTGTTTGAAATCCAACCACACTTCAGGTACAACTTCAGCTAAACCTGCTTTGTCTAAAGGCTTCACTTCCAAAAGCACAGGAAATTTTATTTTATCAAATGTAAGCAAAATTAAGGATTAAAATACAAAACTTGTGGTATATTTTTACATAGCTAAAAATTAAAATTAGTACAAACTTATGTTATATAATATGATTATACATAAAATACAAACACATAAAAAGTATATCTAGAGAGAAAACAGGACATGTTTTAATTTAATATTGTAAATCAAATATAAACCTTCTTGATTAGGTAAAAATAAAAAAGATTAGGCAAGTTTTAAATTTTTATAACTAAACAATATATGTATACAAATAAATATTAAAATAAAACAAATGCCACTATCAGAAAGTTTTAACATAGTTAAAAAAATAACAGTGCTGTTTTCATCAATTAATATGTATTTTCTGGATATATTTTGATGATTATATCAATGGTCAATTTAGTGTTAAATTCAGCAGTATTTTAAACTAAAGCAATTAAATATTTAAAAACTTATAACATAAAAAAATAATTTGAAACAAATTATTCTTTTTTTTTTTTTGTTAGTATTGTTTTTATTTCACAATCTAACAGTTTTATACATAAAAATTTTGATTTTTAATAACACATATAAGTAGATAGAATAAAATTTAGGATATTTAAATCATCTTATAATAAAAAACTAAACATCTTATTCATGTTGATCATATCAGGATAATTAAAATATAAGAATCTAATTATACATAAAATAAAGTATTCGATTAACTGTAAAAAGAAAACATTAATAAAAATGAAGAAATATAAACTATAAATTCTTATAAAATATTACAAACAGTTCATAAGTTTAACCATATTTGGTGCGCCATTTGTTATGAATGGGACATAATATATATTTAATTGATTATTTAGTAACACAGTATTTTAAAATATTTTTTAAGTTAGTTTATTTAGTCTAATAGATCAGGTCCAATAGATAGATCAAGCATTAGATAATTCTTGTCCTATTTTCAACACATTGATTAAGAAAATAATATATACACATAAAATAAAGCAAATTTTTTAAAAAATCTGTGAATTGAAAAAATTATAAAAAGAGCTATTTACATCTTGCTAACATAAGACAAAATAACAAAAAAATTTGTTTTTTAAAAATCTAACTTGACATTGTTTTTATTTATATCATATTACATTTATTATGTTTTAAAATTAATGCAAATATATTCAACCATATTTTAATTTTTTTAAATAAATAAATATATGAGTGCACATAACAATAAATTGAAAGGATATAAAACATTTTGTAAAAGATAATGCTTTGTTGGAGTATGTTGTAGAAGAGCTAAAGTTAAAGCTAAGTATTTCTTCTGTTCATAAAATTCTGGAGTAGCTGGTGCAAAACGATATCCAGTTAAAAGGGCAACCACTATAAATTCCAAGCATTGATGCAATTCATAAGGCTTTGAAAAAAAAATATGACAGTAAAATTAAACATATGTCAACCTCAAAATAAAAATTATATCACATAATGAAAAATTTACTGATATGAGAGATATTACTTCAAAAGACTCTTTTAATTTTCTGTCATTAATGCTAATATCATAATATAAATTAAGAAGAAAAAAAAGGACTAATGGATTTTGTTACAAGATTGATTAAACATTCAAAAACATAGGAGAATTAAAAAAATTTACAGATAAATATTCATAATTTCATATTACAGAACTAAATGTGAAAAAAGGAAGATTAAGATGAAAAGAAACATAGAAAGATAAATTACAAAATAATTTTTTTAAAGGAAAAAAAATGCAAAAATGATGAATAATGCACTTTTTTAGAACCCTTTGAAAATATTTAATTAAAAAAAATATCATGGAATTTTTTTCAATCAAGAAATAAAGGGGGGAGGAGAAAGAAAGGGTATACAAAAATGACAAATAATTGAAATTAACCAATGTAAAACCATAAGAAAAACTTATATATCTACATGAAACCAAAATAAAAATTTGATTTAGCAACAACAAACAAATTGTAAAAAAGTAAAATTTAGATATTTATCAAGCAATAAAAGCAAATTCCAATTATATGAGTTACAGAATTATTATTTATTTCTTTCCAATTTTTATAATAAAAAAAATCAAATTATATTAAAACATTACCATAACATTCAAAGTTTAATTTTGGTTTAATTATTCACAAAGTTTATTAATAATATTTTAAATAAAATCATTATACCATAAAATCTGGCGTATAATGCGCACTTTGAGCACAAAATATAAGATCAAAATTTACGGGTGCGTGTTATACGCCGGGTATAAAAATGAGAGCTCTAAACATAAAAACATGAGATGAACATAAAAAAAAATTACACTTCTACATTTATCAAAATATGTTTATTTGAAAGAATGTGTGAGTGTGAGGCATTCCTTATGAACTTAAAGGATTGCAGTTTTATTTTTTCTAAAGCTTTTGGGATAATACCTTGAATAAATGATTTCAAAACATAACAGAATTGCACACGTGCATTTCAGGATTCTTTGTAAAAAGGGGGTGCGCGTTATATGATGAATATACCTAAAAATTCAAAAATGTAGCTTAAAAGTATAGGTGTGTATTATACGCCGGTGAGCGCTATACGCCGGATTTTACGGTAATTAAAAAAATAAAAATAATTCCTTACTTCCATTAAAGACCACATTATTTCTAGGACAGAAGTAATTCTAGATTTAGAGTCCATTGATCTTTGATCTTTGATTTGCATATCAAATAAGAATCTGAGGAAACAAGCTTCTGTAAGAAATGCATTAGCCTAAAAAAAGAAAGAATTTAAAAAACATACACAAATTTTTGATGATTTATTCATAACACTTAATTTTAGAATAATAGTTTTGCTATCATTTGAAAGAAATTTAATAAATTTCTCAAAATTAAACAAAACATTTTAAGTACAAAGAAAAACACAATAAATCTGAGCAAATGGAAAGACAATTTAAAAATGTATTCATTCAAATATTTTACATTATTCCTGATTGTTCCTAAAAAGCCCACAAAAGAATAATTTATAATCTTCACAATATCCAAAACATAACTTTATATAAACACATTTTGAATTTATGAAATTTTTGTCCAAAAAACTGAATAAATTGAAATTTTTATTATTACCAAAAAATTAGGAATATGAAACTTAATTAAAACAATTCAACTACAGAACATAATAAATATAAGTAAACAATGTGTATTTAATAGTATGTGTAATAAAACAAAGAACAAAAATAAAAGTTTAATTTAAAAATTTAGTTTCAAAACTTTTAGCTCTTGTAATACTTACTAAAAGGGGACTAAGTCTGTGCATAAGAGGTGCTGCCACCAACAGAAGTTGAGATTTTAATCCTTGTTTATACTGCGGAGGCCAATTTCTCACTACTAATACTGGGTTAGGTTCCTATAAAAAATTATCAGAAATAGAAATAATTGTAAACAAATTAATATATATTAATGCATAATAAATTAATTTCTTTCAAAATTTCCAATAAAAAATATCATGAAATTGTCAATTCTCTCAAAAAAATGCATGGAAATATGAATCCCAATGATAAAGCCAGGGCTGGATATTTGCTTGTGTCTAGGAAAACATTTATTTATTTTATCCATAGTAGCATTTGAAGTATATTAATTAAATTAGAATATTGACTTAGCAGGATGCTTTGAATTTTTTAACAGATGCAAGCAAAATTATAAATAAATAAATAGCTGATGTATGGCTGAAATTCGCTCACTGTATTGTAGTTTTATATATATTGTTTGGAAAGTAATTTTGTTACTTCCCATCAGAGTACTGAATTGCATTTTTTCCCAGGCAACTTTACATTTATGCTGTATTGTCATTATATATTTTAAGGCTCACACAGCAAGGCTAGTTTGTGAAAAGATGGTTTAATTCTGCATTATAATTTTTTTAGTGCCCAATCAAATATGGAAAGTCGACAGCAGTAATTTCCAACATTTACTTTTTACTATCAAAAAGGAGAAATTGCTGTTCAAGAAAAAAAGTAAAATATGTGTTGACAGAACAACAGTGCAGAAACTAATTTGCAAAGTTTCATTCCAGCAATTTTGATATTGAAGATACACTACGTTTCGGAATGCCAACTGAAATTGATGGCAAAATAAAGGCATTAAATTGATGCAAACCTTAGAGTAGCAATTACTGAGATGATTTAGAGAACAAATTTATCAAACTCGACCATTCATGATTAATATCTTGGTTCATTCAAACTGTGGCATGTATACATTCCACATGTTTTTTCCATCACATTGACATCTGTAATTTGCTTCTCAAATGTTAAGAAAATTATTCCCTTTTTGGAATAAATCATCTATAAGGACAAGAAATTTATTGTCCATAACAATTTTAAGCAATGTAGTAAAAGAGGAATGGATTAGCTCAAATTATTTCGAAAACCAATATTCATTAAAAAAAATTTTTTGCTATCTGTTTGGTGAATTTTAAGGGAAGCACTTCTTTTATGGAAGTTCAACCGGATAATACCATGATCAATTCTGAGATGCACTGACATCAACTGGATAAATCGCATGGTTCATTCAAATAGAAAAAGGCAAAATTCATCAATAAAAAAGGTAAAGCGTCCTGCTTAGATAATGCAAAACCTCATGCAAGGTGACATACAGGGTGGGGCACGAGAATTTCCCGTTTTGAACATGTTGTAATGATGTTTGTAGGGAGGGAGGGGCGTGGGAAGGGATGGAGTGGGATATTTGTGTTCCCGCCCGTCTCAGTCTCAAGCATGTCGTGGTTGAGTAGCAGTGTGCTTTTGCCATGGAGGCATATTTCTCTAGTGATTGGTCAGTGATTGCAGCACAACATACCTTACGTCGTCACTTCGATATTCCTCCACAAGGTTGTGCAGTGATAAAAAATGTATGTTTTAATGAGGATGGATGCGTTCCAAGCAATGGGGAATGTCTCCAAAGAAAGGACCTCCGAAGACCATTAAAACACCTGAAAATGTGGAACGAGTTCGTGTGTCACTTCAGAGCAGTATGTGACAATAATCCAACAATTCTTCTTATCTGCTCTCCAAGTAAGGGATCTTGACAACATGTAGTTACAACAAGATGGGGCCACAACCCACAACTCCAGGGTTTCCAGGGTGTAACGACTGATCTCCCTGCGAGGGGACGTAAACTGGCCTGAGTGCTCACCTGATTTATCCCTTCCTAATTACTTCCTGTGGGCTTATTTCAAGTCTCTGGTTTTCAAAGATCGCTTCAAGACCCTGGAAGACCTACAGAACAATACTCAAGCCGAAATTGACAATATCCCTGTTGATATGCTTGAAAAGGTGACTCAAAGTTTTCAAAATCGACTGCATCAGTGCATTGATAATGGAGGGTGACTTTTAACAGATATTGTGTTTAAAACTGTGTAAATTCAAAGTTCCAACATTGTGTGGAATGCCAAAAATAACAATAAAGTCAAATGAAACATGTAATATGTTTTATTGCATTTTCAAAAAAGGAAGTTTCCATGCCCCACCCTGTATCTAAAGCAAGATGAATTCTTTTTCCAACAGTTAAAAAATTTGTTTTATATTAAAGATGAAGAAATAAACTATTTGGAAAATATTTATATATATAAACTCAAACTCAGTGGCACAACATCTCATGAGGGCCAAGGCCTAATGTGCCCATCCCAGTAAACGTGACCATTGGGCCCTGAGGTGCATCAGCAGATGTCCCGTTCAGGTGGTCAGTCTGAAGTAAGTCCCCCAGTGTTTGAATTCCCAGGCAAGCTTGGGACTCATTTAACGACCCACTGCAGTAGGGATGAAAGATTGAGTTGACCTTGCCCAGCCCAGGAATAGAACCTGGACCTGTGGTGTGGAAGCGAGATACGTTACCCCTTATTTATATATACATACTATATATGTATGATTCAATCCTATAATACAATTTTACTTAAATTATCAAAAATTGGAAAAATTTTCATTTTTGAACTTAATAAATTATGAAAAAAATTACCATAAAATCCTGTGTATAACAGGACTCAAACAATAAGATCGAAATTTACAGGAGCGCCTTATACCCTGAGTATATAAATCAGAACTTTAAAAATAAAAAAAAATGAAGATAAAAAAAAATTAGACTTCTACATAGTTCAAAATACTGTTTCTTTAAAAAAAATAACATTCCTTATGAGCTTAAAGGGTTGTAGTTCTATAGGTACACTATTTTTTTTATTAAAGCTAGGAATAATACCTTGAATAAATGACTTCAAAACATAAGAGCATAGCACACATATATTTCGGGTTTCTTTGTGAAAAAGGGGGCGTGCATTATATGGCGCATTTACCTAAAAACTAAAGATTGCAGCTTGAGAGTATAGGTATGTGTTATACACTGGATTTTATGGTAAGGTAAAATAAATTTTAAGCGTATAATAAAAAAATACTAACTTGAGTCACAGAATTGTAGAGATCCAATAACTTTTCCAGCCACATAAGTAATTTATTAGTCTGTGCAATATCTTTCTTTGGATATAGTTGAAGAGGTGAATATCCAGCAACAGGATATCTCAGTGGAGTAGATCCAAAGTTGGCGACTAAATTTTCATTATATGCTAAACTTACAGCAGGAAAATATGCTAGACTAGGACCAATTTGTACTTTATCAAATGCATCTCCAAGATAATTACCATTTCTAAATAAATTTTAGAAAAACAGAAATTAGGTAAAAAAAAATGATCTTTAAATTACATTAAAAAGTATATATTAAAGACACACTTAATAATTATTAATAGTTACCTATAAAAACCAATTAATCCTTTATCCAAATCAATTGCACAACCTATAACATCTCCTGTCAGCCAAGACTTAAAAATATAAAGAAAATAATATATAATTTATTAAAAAACAAGTATATGAAGAAAAATCATTCAAAATATATAAATAATATTTAACAAAGTATTTAAAATACTAAGAATTATATCATTGCAAGTGTTTAAGATAGTAAAACTTAGAAAGAGTTATTTTCTCAAGTTATATTTCACAATTGATGAATTTTTTCTTTATATAATTCACATGAAAATTTCTTGCCATAACAAACCTCAGTTGCTTACAAATCTATGATAAAATTCAAGGTTCTTACAAATTATTATTGACTGGAATTTAAAATAGCTAATAAGAAAATTAAAAGAAATAAAGGTTATAAATGATATCAAATAATAATAGAAAGAAAAAAAATTGTAAAAAATAAAACAATGCAAAACATGTATTTAAAAAAATATGGATATAATTACCACTAAAAATTATTTTTTTAAATACATAAACAATATATAAAAAATATATATAAATATATAATCTCATTAAAAAATTGTATTTTTGTGTAAATATTACATTTATTCTCATAAAGTTAAAGTAAGAATAAGTCCATCTAGTTCTTTTTTTTCATGGTGAAATTCAATAACTTTAAAAAAAAGGCAATTATCTAAAAAAATTTACGAAAAAAAAAACATTTTTTTTAATGAAACAATTAAAATATTTATTTTATATAACCAAGTATTTGTTTATTATTATTATATTATTATTTGTAGATTAAAAATACAAGGGCCCACTATAATATAAATTTTGTTTTGCCAACTAAATAGATTTGTTTTTTGATGAAGGGCTTTTTTAAAAAAAAAAAATTCTCATACTTCTCCATATTTATATGTGGAAACATTCCATTTTCGAATTCTATGGCCATCATACGCATAAGAGTGAGGAGTATCACCAACACCTTTCTAAAACAGGAATATATTAATTTTTAAGAAATGCGACTACTATAAAATCATTTGGAATATTGAACTAAAAACATTCAAAAGATTACATAATTATTTTCAAAAACTATTAAGGTTAAAAACACATTTTAAAAAATTAACGAAGCGCTATAGAAACAGAATGAAAAATATAAAAGCTTATTATTCTTGTTGATGTAGATTTCTTTTAATTTCACGTTGAAATTCACATACCAGTTCATGAAAAATGAGAAAAATTGATTAGAATACAGTTTTAATACCTAACATTGATACAAATGTATATAAATATATACATGTATAAATGTATACAAATATATACATTCATCTTTCCTTAAATTTATTAAGAAAATGAATTATCAAAACTTTCTTTAATTTGGTTATTAACAAAACATGCATTTCTAGCAACAATTTAGAGAGAGAGAAAAAAAGATAGATATTAACATTCATAAACTTGAATCAACAGTAAGTAAAAAAAAAACATCCTGTTTAAAAATAACTCACATAATAGTATGTAATATAAAATATAAAAATCATCTCACCTCTTGAGAAAATTTGCAATTAATAGTTGCCCATCCAATTTGCATCACTCCTTTGGAGCCTAACATTAATTCATATTGCCATCTCCCTAAATAAACAAAAAATCCATTAAATTTTTTAAAATGTAATTTACATATAAAAATATTCACATACAAACTATTTACCATAATTAAACTGAAGCTAATTTAGATTCAAAAATTAAATTGATTATAAATCATTTTTAAAAATATTTTATTTCTAGTCAAAATAGAAAGTTTGAAATGACATTCAATTGAATTTGAGTATAAAAATAAAACACTTTGAGGCTCAAACTAGAACATAAAAATAAAGAGGAAAAGCACTTCTAATTTACTAATAAGCAGTCAGTACTCAAAGTAAGTAATTATAAATTAATAAGTATAAGTGGAAAAATAATAATACACAGCTAAATTTATATTGATTACTCATTTAAAAATAAAATAGACATAGAAAATTTTTGAGAAAACTATACATATAAGTGAAAATGCTCACCTTTGTACACACAGCAATTAGCTCTTATAGAACTAAAATTGCTTTGGCTTGAAAGCTGAAAAACAAAATTTAAATATTTATCTTTCAATATTTAATTTATACAATGAGATAAAAAGCTGTTATATTTAGGGTAATAATTATAATTAGAGAAAATCAAGTAACGGTAATTAACATTAAGGTACATTATTACCACTACATGTATTTTACATTGCTTTAATGTATTTTCTAAATGATAACACCAGCAGAGGTGAAACATAAAACCCTGCAGCACTGGGGAGGATTTTAGGGGGTTCCAAAGACTGACTGCTGCCCTTTGTAAGATCCAGCTTGGGGTCCCAAACCTGAGTTTGCAGGGGGGACCTAACATTCTCTGTTATGCTACTGAACATCAGTAACGTGACTTGATCTTTTTCCACAGGTATTAATGATTCTCAGAACTATCACTTTCATGTGCAACAACATAATTTTGATTTAATGATCATTTAGAAAGAAATAAAACAAAATTTACCAATATGTATGATGTCTGGTATGATTTTTTTATAAAAAATATCAAGTATTATGTGTTAATTTGATGTTGATCATATTACTGATATTATGACAACAAATAACTGAACAGAAGTATAATTTAAAAACTAACCACAAAAGTATATGCTGAAAATACTGTAGCAAAAAATCATTCCTTTAGCTCATAAGATATATTACTAATCATTACAATAGATTCCTTTAACTATAATTTTTCCCCTTATCTAAATTAGATTTTAGCACTACACACTAATTTCTGTTAAAAAACTCTATTGTAAAAATTTTAAATATTCTTTAACATTTTTCTCTTTTCTAGAAGCTTAATTGTTTTTGCCTGTTTTGGATTGAAAAATTAATTTGTTAAGATATATATTTTATATATATATATACTTATATTTACATATGTATATATTTAAACACAATAATATTTGTTACACAGCTTGTTTCATTAACAGTATTCTTTCATATTCATCTAGATATATATTATAAATGCGAAAGTTTGTGAGGATGTTTGTCCGTCTTTCACGCAAAAACTGAATGGATTTTAATGAAACTTTACAGTAATATAGTTTATACATCAGAATAACACATAGGCTATAATTTATAAAGATATTGTGTGAAGTGTCCAAAATATAACGATATTTGTCAAGTAAGTAGGAAAAAATTCTGCCATCTGCAAGCATTTCTGGTGTGCGCTGCAAAAA
>BMAV01012437.1:75341-109516 GCA_019973955.1 Trichonephila inaurata madagascariensis | reverse complement strand
TTTTTTTTTTTTTTTTTTTGCCTTATTTTATGTAACCTGAAGTAATCTTATTAGGTTGTAAACTTAAAAATTTTAATGTGCTGGTAGTTTTTACTACATGTTGTCTTGAATTTTTTTAAAAAATACATCTATGAAACTTAAGTTTTTATGTTGTTTATCAAAACTCAGAATTTTATGTATAAAACATTCTCGTAAAATGCAATATCGAGGTTTTGCTGATAGATATAGAAATAGATTGTTCTCTGAAGCTCTGACTTACTTTTATGGCAAATACGATTAAAAAAGAATGATAAAAATTATTATATGTATCATACTGATTACTAAGTATTATAAAATCCTTTCCTCGTAAAATATTTTGATGACGTGCTTACGCACTGTAGACAGCGTGGAGGTAAAATTTATCCTAAATTCCGCATAACGCGCTGGCGTGTGATAAATAAAAACGTATCAAAATAAGACCAATAATTAACAATATATACTATTTTTCAATTCCTACACTATTAACTCACACTTTCTATACATTTATTTATTTATTTATCTTGGTAGAATTTTCAATCGATAATAAAATACATTTTAAAGCGCTCAATTGAGCTGAAATTTTATATACATGATTATTTTGGATGACAATACAATAATTTAATTATAATTAATAAAAATTAATTTATTAAAACTAATCATTTAAAAAATTACAAATACAGCCACGTTGGCATCATTTTTGGCGACTTAGTGACCCTTTTGGCGACGTGTCAAAACTTGGAAAAGGTTTTTTTTTCTCACGTTTTAAAGCATTCATTTGAACTGAAATTTTATATACACGATTGTGTTTTGGATGACAATACGATACTTTAATGATAATTAATAAAAATTAATTACCACTTCATGTTGTGCTTCTGTCCTATGTATATACATATGTATATTAATTGTAACTACTTAATAAAATATAGCTAAAATATAAAAATTTTCTTTGTTGATCTAAGTAGGAATTGACTTAAATTTTTTTTATATATTACTTGTATTTAAAAACAAAAAAATATTTATTACAATGATATATTCCTGTATTAATTATATTTATTCCATAGTGTTATTTGTGTGTCATCTTGGCATAATCTAAGCAATCACCGCAAGAGAGTGTTTATTAACTTCGTACTCCAAAGCAACACGAGAGCTACTGGCGACGGACCTTGTAATATTCAACCACAGTAAAAAGATAAGAACGATACTTGAGCTGGCATCCCATTCTCCAAACTGCCACACCACGCCAACGGGGCGACTTTGAGCCTCGAACACGGACAGGTGTCAATTGTCGGAGATTAGATCTTGCGATCCATGGATCCGAAACCGATTAACAACCAATAGACAAAAGTAATCACTCCTGTCCGGAGGCTGCTACTGACTTATTTAGATACTGCCACATCACTCACGAGGTAACGACCTGACCACAAGGTCATCGCAACCACGCAATAGCTGCAAGATTCTTGATACAATTTGCAGACGTCTATACATTTTGGGGGGATTGAAGGGTGAATAGTGACCTTTGCACTGTGTTTTCGTTATATCATTCCAACTTTCTTTCCTTCCCACAGTTTGTACACATATTACCTGATAAGATTGTCACTTAAAACAGATTAGAATGGGCTTGATTCATGAAGTCACATGACAAAAACAAACACATGTTTTCCATTGAATTCAAAAACAAACATTAAACTAATTGTACTTGTTCTATTTGTAAAACTCAGATAAAATTTCAAATTTTATATTTGGGTAAAGATTTTTAAACGTTAGGGAAAAACATTTCTTCAAAAAGATTTTTTTCAAATTAAAAAAAAAATGTCGTATTTTATGCTTATACTTTTAAATAAAATGCATTTTGTATACATATGTACTTTTTAAGAGAAAGTTTCTGCGAAGAGCAAAACTTGGCAACACCGGAGCGCGTGAACAGATTATAGTTGGAAACACAAGATAGTTTTTATCGTGTTACTATGACGTCACATGAGTTTTTGAATTGATTGGCTAGAATCACGTGGCTTTCACTATCATGTGACGTCACATAAATCAACCTCACTGACACTCTAATTTTGAGAAAGATGATTGCTCCATTTATGTATCATTTCCTCAAAGTATGCTTTCTACCACAGTGGAATTATACAGCTAACATGTCATTCTTTGCACGATGTTCAGTATCTCATCTTCCAAAACATCACAAACATCTCGTTGGAGGAATGACTTCCTCGACACTGCCATAATTAAAATAATTTGAGCTTTCAACCGGTAGCTCACCCATCAAATTTGTAATTTCATCATTCGTTAAAGTATTTAACTATAATGACGTTTTCTTTTATCTGGACGCGAAAGCCCTGCTCAATGGACTAAATTCATGATGGTCACATGATAACTGCAATCACGTGTTTTCCATTGATTAAAAATTGACATGCTAACTGTTCAACTTGTAAAGTTTAGATAACGTTTAAAATTTGACACGATTGGGTTAAGAGTTCACGTGTTAAAATTCTTCAAACAGTTTTCAAAATTAAAAAAAAAAATTACTTACATAATACTTTTAAGTACATTAACTTTTAAAATAAATAAAATTAAATTATAAATTAAAATACTTTAAATTACTTTTAATTAACTTTTAAATTTAATTAAAAATTTTAAATACGAATACTTTTAAATTAAGTGCATTTTGTTTAACTATGTGCATTATTATATCGTTGACAAATATGTACTTTTTAAAAGAAAGTTTCTACAAAAAGCAAAAGCTGGCAACAGTGAAGCACATGCACTAATTGGCTAGAAACGCGTGATTATATTTATGATATAATTATGACGTCGCATTAATTTATGAACTGATTGGCCGAAAACACGTGGCTCAGTTATCATGTGACTAATGACGTCACATGAATTTAGTCCATTAATGCTATTGGACTATTTTTCTTTCAATAAGTAATGAAATAATAAATTCAAAATCACATACATTTACAATTATTATTTTTTTTTAACCTGCTCTTTTTAGCATTAACCATATCGTGGATAACTACGCTAAAAACTTGAATTTTGGAAAAAATATCAATTTTTTTTATTAATCTAATAAAATATATATGAAACTTTAGCTTTTTAAAACTGTCTTTCTTGTGAAGCAATGAAACGCAGAAAGGAAATTCATAAGCATTTTAATTTGAGACAAAAAAACAAAACAAAACAAAAAAGTAGTTGAAGTCTTTTTGTAACGATTATTATTTTTTTTCTTCTTTTATTCTTAAAAGTATTTTTTTTATAAAAGAACTTTAAAAACATATTAAGATACTTCTTGGGGGGAAAAAAACTGTCTTATATTTATAAAATATTTATTTCTATTTCCTACATAGTTTTTAACTTTCAGTCCATTTTCTATAAAAAGCCTGTATTTTAAGAATATTCCAATTTTTAAAATGTGATAACTCGAAAGAGATTTTTTGTGTATTTATAAAACATTTTTGGTAGAAATGTTTTTCATACTGTTCTTCAGAGCATGAACTAATTTTAAAATATGTAAATTAGAAGTACATTTACTCATATTTTAATACATTAGAGGGGAGTAAATTTAAACAGAAAATCTCGGTTATTATTTCGTTTGATTTGAACTCTGAAAAATAATGTGGATTCTTTAAAAATCTAGTTCTAGCTCTGTAAAGAAGTCATAAGTATATATGGACAAACAGTATTATTATAGAAGCATTTTTTTAATGAAAGAGAACATTGCTGATTTAAGCTCATTTCGGGCCCTGGGCACAGATCTACAACCCCCTTGGCACCGGCGGATCGAAATTTATAACCAGAAAATCTGGTTAAGTCTAGCTTATCCGAGCCCCTGGACGCCCACCACAAGGGCTCAATAGATAAACCGGCACTGAAAGGGAATATTTTGAAAATATGTTATTTTTTTTCATCTTTGGACTAAGTGCATTAAAAAAAAATTATTGTAAAAAATATTTTTAAAACAGTTTTATGTATATACAGTCGAACCTCTAGATAGCGAACTTTTTTCTGGAACCTTGAATGTTTCACGATTTTCTTCATAAAATAACCTCTCTTTAACGAAGTGCATTTTCTATATAACGAACTTTTTCTTTTGTGAATCAATTTTTGTTCTCCTTTTTTTAAAGTATTTCTGAAAAAATTTCAAGTTACTCTCCCTTTAACACATTTTATGGTGGTCATAAATCCTGAACTGGTTTTTATAGATCCTAACTCGCCGAGAGCAATAGAGTTCTGGACGTTTCATTCAAGAAGTCTCAACCTTTAACCCCCATTGCCCAGTTCACTAGAAACATCTTCGATATCCTCTTTCACCATCAATGGAGTTGTCCTGTGTCCCCGTGTTCTAATTATAAAATAATGTATGTTCAATGTATGCTTTAAATTATACAATGTCCTTAAAATTCATTTATATTCCCCCCCCCCATTCGGGTTTTTCTTTTCTTTTTGATGACCAAGATATATAAAATAAACACATATTGATTTACAAAAAGGTGTAAATAATTACTTTTTTTTAATATACAGTGTTTACGAATTTAAAATTTGTTTCATGTGGTTTATAAAGAATATTAAAAGATGAACCTCTATATAACGAATTTTCCATATAACGAACTTTTTTCCGGGATTTAACGACTTTGCTATATAGAGGCCCCACTGTATATTCTTATTCAGGTGACACTAAAAATATTTAAAAAAAGGGAAGAAAAATTATTTATTTATACACTTTTTAAAAATTACTGTTCTAATCGTAGTCGGATACCTTAAAAACTAATGATTATTCTCACAAAAATCGATGCAATTGATTCAAAACTGAAACGTCGCTTTCAGCTGTCATATTTAGAACAGATGTTATATTTAGAATGAATGTGCCTTATCAGAAAAAATAGAATTCTATTATAGACCTGTCAATGAGAGATAGGATTGTGCTGACTAGGTTGAAAATCATTAGACCTTGACAAAATATTCGAAAATAGCTTAATGGAAAAAGTATTACTTTCAGGTCTGAAGTCACCGTCCTCTCTGATTCTTTTTATTCCATATTTTTCTATTTTAAAGTTCTTTAAAATTTTAATTTTACTGCAAATTTTTTTAAAACCAAGTTCCTTATAGCGTAAAAAAAGGAAATTAGGGCTCGACTGGGATAAGAGTTCCATGAACTATACCCAACGATCATATCTGAAACTTGTTACAAAAATTGTGGCTTTCTTTACTTCAATTAATTCTTTGGAGCTATAAAGTCTCTGATGAAATTATAAACATCACTGTGTGAAGATATTTCATCAAAAGCTCTATAAATCATTTCGTCAGAAAAATTGTATTTTTACCAATATTTTTTTTAAAGAAAACAACGAGGAACAATGTTGGAAAATTAACATTTATCATATTTGATTATATGGAGCAGGGGTGGGAAACTAACGGCCCACAAAGAGATTTTATGCAGCACGCCAAGACAGTCAGAAAATCCTCTTTGAATCGAGATTTCTTTCATGTTCGCGACCAAAGATTCGCCTTTTATTTTTCATTATTAGGAAAATAAAGTACCTCTAAAAGTGTTTCTATTAAGATATCATTTGCAGAGTTTGGAGTACGGGGTCACAAATATTTCATGATTTTAAGAAAATTGAACCTAAATTCAATTTGCTCTGTGATTCCATTACTGCTAACATTGATACAGCACTTGAGGAACAACAGCTTGAACTTATTGACTTGAAGTCAGATCACAGTGTGAAGAAAATGTTTAATGCTATGATATTGACTTTTTACAAATGTTTGTCAGCTGAAAAATTTCCATGAATGAAATTTGAAAGGAAATTGTTCTTTCTATTTTAGTCCACATATATTTGTGAGCTAAGATTTTCTTGTATCAAGATCGACAAGAATAAATACAGATGCAAGTTGTCTGACATTAACTTGCAGGTTGTGATTAGAATTGAAACAGGCAACATCACTTCTGATATAAAAAAAAAAAATGTAGAAAGTATGATAGGGTGCACATTCAGGGACGTTTAAGACTTCTTGAGGTCCTGGGCCCCTATGAACTTTAAAAGTCGATAGTACACAGCGTCAAATACTCGTACAAAGGGAAAACCGTAATAAATAAATGAGTAACTCAAAATCCAGGCATAAACCGACAGCAGCATTTTGACTAAATGAGTAATGACTGTTTATGGTGGTTGGCCTCGGCATGGACGATAACATTTGACCACTTATAGTTATTCGGGTCATGAGCTTCCTGAGGCCGATTAGAGAACGAGACGAGACTCTGGGCTCATGACTTGAGACGCGCGTTCCTGGATACATTTGTTTCATTAAACAGATTCTATAATTAAATGTGCTTACGACTATAAACAATATGAAATTAGAACAGTAAATTAATTAAATAAAACTGTCACTATTTAATTAATTTATATTTATTACTTTTTATAATGAATGCAATCATTTTAAAAAGGTGCGACCCTCCACTTCCACAACGTGGCCCGCGAGTCAAAACAAGTTGTCCACCTTTCATATAGATCCAGGGCAAAGGAAAAAAGCGTTAAAGCGCATATTTGTGCAAGTTTTTGTTTATAATATACATAATTTAAGTAAAACATGAGGTTTAAATTTCAGTATTTTAAAAAAGTCAGTTTTTCCTTCTTTTTGCAGAAAAAATTATTTTTGAGCATCTTGATTAACGTGAAATAGACTCCTGTGTGAGTTAAGTTTCTTACATAATAATGATAAAAAGAATAAGAGAAAAAAAAATAATAATGATAAAAAAAAAGCTGTCGCTGGGCATATGGCTCGCGAAGATAAAAAAAAAAAAGGAAAAAAAAGCAACGAGTGCAAGCTTCTACATCTTTTTAAAAGTGATCGTTTGATGACTCATCAGTAACTAGCAATTCTTTGGCACAAATCAGTTACTTTTTCGATTGGCTAAGAAATCAGAGAAAGCTAACATTTAATTCATTAAAGTATTACAAAAAATAGTTTCCCGTTTTATTTTGAATATTTTGTTTGAGTTACACACTTATGATTAACCAAAAAAAAAACTGCCAACAATTGTTATGGGTAGAAAAGAGTAGCAAGTGTTGTACTATTTCTGAATCTTAACTTAATGGGCCATCTTTTTCTAGAGAGTTAAAGTTAGGTGACAACATTTTCTCACAACACGTTAATTTTAACAAATATGCAGTCATCGCTTAACATGTCATGGAATTATTTGTATTTTTCTCAGAAATGATATGACCCTTCTTTTCATCTCGTGCCTGACTGACGCGGAGTATCGGGGCATCCTGTATAAGAAAAAGATATTGTTAAAATAAAAGTTGATTTTTCTGTTAAAAAATGTTTGAGATTTCAAGCCACTGCAAGCAATTCGAATTTGTAACATTAAACATCAGTTCTTCGTAGCTTTATAATGAAGAACTAATAACACAGATTGTATGATTTAGTCTAGGGGTCTTCAAACTTTCACGTCACATCATTAAATCCTCAGTGATCCGCGGGCCATACGACAATAAAAAAAAAAGTACGGTAGAGAGGAAACATATATAAAACCAGTAATATATAAAAAAAGTTTTTTTAAGTCAATTCCTACTCAGGTCAACAAAGAATTTGTATTTTATTTAATTAAAGAATTAATATTTGAAAATACTTTTTTACACATCAAATATCATACACTACAAGTTTAAAAAAATGTATTTGACCTTAGTGGGAGACAAAAAATTTGTTAGAAAAACTTAATGGCGCCTTGGTGGTGGTTCGAACTTCGTCAGAAAAAACGCAGAATAAGTTTTAAATTAAAAAATAAAATTTAATTAATGAATTAATATTTGAGAAAACTGTGTTAACATCAAGTGTCATCCACAAGTTTAAAAAAATGTATTTGAACTTGAATGGATGAATAAGAAGTATTTTATTAATGATTGAAAATTTGAACAAGATATATATATATATAAAGGGTGAAAGTGAACTAATAGTAGAAATAGAAAAAAAAAGGGAGGTTTGTATTACAAGACTACAACTAATTCTAAAGAAAGAGATGGTGTTCACAGATTTGTATATAGTTTTCAAAAAAGTTAATTCGAAGTCGAATTAAAATACTTTGCAAACCTGTTAAAAATGAGTCTACTTTTTTTCCGAAAATTTCCGAGATTTTATGCAGTCAGATTTTTTTTTTATATTTATAATACAGTGAAATGTTTGAGAAATTTGTCATTTTCAGAATTTTTTTTTATACCTCAAATGGATATTAAACACATCAGTGAAATGTTTTAAACATCAAGAATATCAGAAAAAATGGCATTTTTTAATGACAAAACGCAGAAAAGGCAATTTTTCTTTCAAAATTGCCTCAAATTCAAAATAGACGCCCCTAAAATGCTTTCTGCCGGTGAGTGAACATTAACGTTGCACGGTTCAGCTACACAAGGGCTTTTGGCGACGGACCACATAATTTTGAACCATGGTCAAGTGATATAGCAGACACCTGAGCTGGCACCCTCCTTTCCTAACTACCACAACACACCAACGGGAGGATGTTTCAGCTCTTGACAGATTTAATGTGCATCGCTGCCCTACACGGCGGGTCTTCAGTGGTACTGGGCTCAAACTCATGACATGACTGCCATGATCCGATACCTTGATCAATAGGCTACCGTAGCCCTATGCCTTCTGTGGCTAGCCGGTTGAAGACCCCTATTCCAGTGCTTTTAAGGCAAGTTTTTTCATTATATTCCACATTATACACAGCTGTTTATTCCAGGATTTGTAGACAAACCAACCCTCCACAAGATACTTTAAACAATATTTTTAATTCAATGATATTGGATGTGGATTATACATATAGAATATTACCTTGGAACTTGTGAATCTCACATCATATTCCTATTTTCATATAATTGAATATTGTAAATAATGGAAAATATAGAAATGCTAATAGTATTGTAACATTTGTACAGCCAATTTTTGAAATGAGTAATCAATCACAGAAAAAATTAAGTTTCCCATTTTCCTAATTTAGCAAATTTTCTCCAATACAAAATAGAAACTCTGAAAATCCGGTAAAATGGAAAAGAGTATATTTATTTTTTCTAGCTATTCTTTCATCATTTTAAGATAAATAAGTTTTTAAACTCCTCAAAACTGCAAGTTTAACTTCCTCAATATGAAAAAATCCTGCTTTTTATTTTTTAAAAAAAAAGTGACAATAAACTAAATTATTTAACATATCTCTATGTCATATATGTCTTGAAGCCCAGTTATATCAAGTAACAGTGATGCACACTAGAGGGTTCACCCCTCCCCAGACCAACAGATTTTTAGTTTTTACTTTAGAAATAATTCCTTTTGGTGCTTTCATCTATGGTTTTTTTTGACAGTTATCCCCTCCCCATTAGAGAGGTTTGTGTATGCAGTTGTCCAGTACATCAAAATTTGAATATCGGTAACTCTAAAACAAAAAATAGCTATGTAATTATATTTATGCACTGAATCATAATATAAAAATAGTTTATTTCATTTACTTAAAACAGCATATTAACATTTTATTAACTCAAAGTTTTTCAGTTTAAGTTCAGGGTGGGCAATACTAAAGAATAAAAGAAAAAGACCTAAGAAGTAAATATTTCCAGGAATAAAAATGTTTAAATTCAAAAGCTTTAAATAATAAGACATAAATGTAACTTATAATACCCGAAATTTTAATTTTTACAAAAACAGAATATATCAAGGGTTGAGTACTTTTCAATTTGTATTAAGATATTCAATTCAAAAATAAAAGAAAGAAAAAATATTATAAAGCATAGCTAAAAAATATTTCAAACAATTAGTTACTTTTACATGTGATGCTGCATCTTTAAAAATCCACTAAATTACAACTACATAATACTCCTAAGATTAAACAGAATTTCAAAAATGCGACTTCCACAAGCAATACTCAGTACACATCAGAAACATATACATTTCTTAATTCCATAAAGAAACCATTCAATCCAATTCTAAAGCTTTCACAAAATAACACCAAAAATAATTAAATTGTATTCATTTGATACCAAATTAAATATTTTACATATGCATACCTATAATTAATTTTATATTCTCAAATAAAAGTTATACTCATTTCTACCCAAAAGTTTTCAATAAGAATAATTAATATGTTTTAGTCTTCAAATCATACAAATTCAGTTATAAAACTTACCACAGATATTAAAGATCAAAAATAAAATTATTTTATCTTGATACATTATTATTATTTTACTTACCTTAAGAACAAAAAAAAAAATTAAACTTTTTTGATAATATATACCAAAGATCCTTTGTAAAAGAAAGCTTTGCTTTCATTAATGATTTTATACCAAAAATTATTTAAACAGAAAAAGGAATAAAAAGATGCAACTCTCTGATACAAATAAACAATCTTCATTTTTGATAGATCCTACCTTGAATATTTTTTAAAACTTTACCAACATATTGTGTACCTCAGTATTTATGTACTATTTACAGAATTATTTGAATTTTTTTCTTAGTCACAAAATAGACTTTAATTCCCCAAGCCAAAAACTATCATATCTTAATTGGAGACTTGTATATTCACCTTAAACTCCCCTCCCCAATCCTTCTCCTTTATAAAATTAAATTCTGCAAATAAATGTGAAGCAGCTTGGAAAAAAAATTTTCAACAGGACAAAAATCAAATCACAATAAAAGAGAAATGAAATACGCTAGATAATAAAATAACGTAATGTCTCATTATAGGAATATTCTTTATTTTATTCAACACAATCATAACAGCATAAGTGATCATATTTAAATCAGATTACATTCTTAATTTCATAATTTTATCAAAAAAAAATAAGACAATTGCATACAAGTTTTTCTTTAAAGATATGAATTTCATGAAGAAATTTATAGAATAAGGGATACAAACGTCTAACCAGAAAGCTGCTCGTAAAGCTTGGGAACATAATCATCCCATTGAGCTTGGTAAAAATTACCAGCAACAAGTTCATTCAAATGATATTTTTTAGCAAAATTTGCTATTTTAAAATTCGCCCGATGATCACCAGATCTGTTAGTTAACTTCTTTTCATCGCAGTTTAGCTTACCAGGTTGCTCATAAATCAAGAAAACATATCGATGCAAGCCGGTACCTTCAGGTGGACCCGATCCAACATATTCAGACATTACAGTTCCAGAAGACACATCGTTTTCAGGAATATTAACAACCAACCAGTGGTGCCACTCACGATATTTAGGATCTTTTCGGCTGGGAGCATCAGGATCCGTCATACACAAAGTGTACAAAGCACCTTGTTTTGCTGGCCATTGAATATGAGTTGGTATATCTTTCACTTGAGTTGGTGTCAATTCGTTTCCCAAATTAACAACGGCATCCTTATATTTTATCTCAGCAACAGCTTTAGGAGCACTACTGATAACATCAGGAACAACTCCGTGTTTCTCAAAAGCTTTCAACGCTTCCGAAGACATCGAGGAAAATCTAAAAATTGATTTGTTATTTAATAAAGTATCTAATGGCTTGTTAGAGTAAATAACTTTACTTAAACCTCTAATAGTGTTTCTAGCAAAAAGCGTTGACAACACCATTGAATTTCAATCGTTAGAAAAGTACCAGAAATATTAATAAAAAAAACAAATAATATAGCAACCAATCACAGCGACAGCGCTTTAATGTATATGTAGTTCCAGTTTCAGTTAACCGTAAGGAGTTTACAGTAACACCTTCTGCTTGAAAAGTCAAATCATGTTTCGATTTACACAAAAAGTGTAAAACAATCAGATTAGACACTCATAGAACTAGTAATAATAACCTAATATTAAATTTTTTTTATTAGGGTATTTTTTACGAGGGTGATGTTATAGCCATTCGGCTATCGTGGACTCACAAGTGTAAATGTACATGTAAACATTAGCCACTTGAAATTTATAATAGCTGCAATTTGATATCTTTTAAAATAGAAATGTTGGAATTAAAATTATATTCAACTAAAAAGTAAACAATTGCTGAAACCCATCTGTGTTTAGATATAGTAAATGTTCATAATTTTGCTGGAATGTTATTCATCTTCAAATACAAAAATTTCTTTTTGTTAGATGATAAAAATTCATAGAACCTACTTTTTTTTTTTTTTTTTTTTTAAATCACAAAATATTTTCAATATGTGAAAAATAAAAAAAATTATTAGTGTTTGAAAAAAATTTGAGTATTTTTATTCCTTAAGGCAGATTTCTTCAACTGTAACCTACCAATAGTTAATCAAATGTCAAAATAAACTTTTCTTTTTCGCTGTCAAACAAACAAAACAAAACAAAAAAACAAAAAGTTTAAAGAATAATAATAATTTAACTCCGGTTCTCAAGCAGTCTTTGAACCTGTTAATAAGCATTGCTAACAATTGAGTATTGGTTTTAAAATTGAAACTTATATTTTTAGCATATTCTAGAAGTTTAATTATTTATTTTGTGAAATATTTTTATGGTAAGTTGTTTATGCATTCGATAGTTGGTTCTTAGTTGAACTCAGTGATTAAAGGTGAATTATTTTGGGCATATATTTTAATATGTTATCCCTTGTTCTGAAAATTCTAGGCATTGTTTCTTCAATAGCTTCGTATCAGAGAACATTTTCTTCAGATAAACAGTTGATAAAGAGAAAAACACATTTTACATTGCTCTTTTTATTACTATAAAAACACAAATAACTGTTATATCAGTGAACAAAAATTGATTCATTTTTTTGATTCATTCATCTTTAATAGGAATTGGATTCATTGAATTTTTTCGGAAGTTTAGAATTATTTCAGTGTATTGCTCATAAAAGCTTTTAAAATATTTGCACTAATATGATTTAGATAAATAGAAAGTATGCATTTCAATCATTTTGCTTAAAAGTTTGTATTTCTCTTGAAAGTACAACATTACCTCATCATGAAACTGAGCAGTACACTTTCAGTCTACTAATTCAATTTTATAGCGATTTGCCATTTCTCTGATTGATAGACTGTTGAAGTGCTGAATTTGCTGAAAATTTTAAATCACAAGTAAATTATTTTCATATTACATATATTTGAGTGCACTATGAACTAAGTTACCAGATTGACAACTTGGAATTACAATGATTAATTTGTTATTCTCATTTTCTATTGTTTTAACTCATTCTTTTTATAAATTTTTATTAAATACTTTGGATTATTACTGTACATATGAGTTAAAAATATTTCTAATCTGAAATATATCAGTTAAAAAGTAAGATTTTTATGTACTCCCCCCATTAATTTCTTATCTTGGTTAATAATGCCCACTAAAATTCCTCCCATAGACTTTAATAATATTTTTTCAATTTTTTTTAGAGGCTCCTAATTTTATTCAAGAACTTTTATTTATTTTTGTATAAAAACAGGATCAAGATACGGAATCCTAATGTTTCCATTTATTACACCTGAGCAATTTTTTTTAAATACTTTTTAACTGTTGAGTCTTATATTTTGAGCTAATAAAGATTTATCTTGATTACTATTTTATTCAAAAATGTATTTCTATTGAATGTTGTTTTATAATCTTGTTGCTCAGAATATCTTGATGTAAATCATGCTGATAGTTAATATGTGTCTAACATAAGTTTAAAGTGTGAATTTTTACTATTTCTTGCCTTATTTTACTTTTTTGTTTTACAGCTTTATCACCATGACACAAACTGAATCTTCATTCAGTTGTAGCATTAGACTAGTTCAACATGTGTTTGATTGCTTAGGATTGTTGCTTATTATTGTTCTTCAAGGAAGCATCTTAGACTACTATCTTATTCTTCATAATGGTGGAAATGCAGCTTGGTATTTTTGGTTCCTGGCAGACTTCTTGATTCTCATTGCATTTATGGCAGCTGCAGTTATTTCATATAGATATTATCAAAAGAAGGTAGAAAAACCTTATTTTTAGTCTTCTGTTTATTATGTATTATCACATTTAACCTTTTAAAATAGAGCTATATTTAAGACAATTCTCCTTTTTATTACTTTGTCCATAAGGTCAAGAAAATGAAAACAATTAAAAGTACTGCAATTTATTAGTAATTCTCATACAATGTTTCATTCTTTATAAAATATGCTTTACAAAATATTTAACTTCTGCCAACAAAACCAAAGTTGTTTGTAAATTGGGAGTCATTCACTCATCTGAAATCTAAATAGAATCTCAATTAAATTATGTTGCTAATTTAGATACTGGTTTTGGTTCATTTCTATTATAGTGATCTACGAGTAAGTCAAGGAGTAAATGTAAGGTATATGTTAATTACTGAATTTCTGAAAAAGAAACTTAATTAATTGTTAATCCATATCTTATGAGTTGAAGCAATGGCATGCATAAAGCTGGGCTTGGGGGGCTGAAACCCTTCCTATTCACAAGAGATTAATCATTTTTATCATAAAGATTATGCCTTGTCACTTTCATCTACATGTTTTTTCTTAAAATGCAAACCCCTTCTGTAAAAGTTTGTGTACGCCACTGAGGTAAAGTATAACAAACTTCAGGTTGAAAGCCATGACGGTGGATCAGAAAATAAGTTTCCCCTGTCGACTGTGGTCAGAGCTGTATATGAAATTCAGAACATAGAAGGAGACATTAAAAATAAGACATAACTTTATTTTTCCACATAAGTACCAAGTACATTGAGACATTTGTAATACCCTTTGATCAGCTTCAAAAAACCCTCCAGTAAAAACTCAAAGCTTTGCATACAGAAGAAGCGTTTAATGACTATGGTCGAACAACAAAACAACAGATGAACTCGCAAGACACCAATACACCATTGGATAGAGGTTAAACCATGATCAAGCGGATGGATTCGGAAAAAGTGGCCTGGACTTATCAGATCTGGTGTTCTGTTGTTGGATGACAATGCTAGACCACACTCGATGACAGCAATGCAAAATTATATTGCAACTCTTGGTTGGGAGCACCTACACCATCCACCATACAGTCCTGATCTCACACAAAGTGACTTTCATCTGTTTCCAGCTTTGAAGAAGAATCTCGCCAGAAGGGGCTTTGGAAGCAGTGCTGAAGTCAAACAATCCATTAAACACTTCTTCTGTATGCAAAGCCCTGAGTTTTCCTGGAGGCTTTTTGAGGCTTATCAAGTGGTATGACAAATGTTTCAATGTACTTGGTACTTATGTAGAAAAATAAAGTTATGTCATATCTTTAATGTCTCATTCTGTGTTTTGACTTTCATGCACAACTCTGACCACAGTTGACAGAGGAAACTTATTTTCCAACTCACCCTCGTTCATAGATTATAAGAATGTTCCTAATTTTAGCTGGGCTATTGTTATCTAAAGTAAAACTATTGCTTTTTAAATTCAACAGAGCCTCATTGTTCATAGTGGAGACACAGTAGCAGGGGTTCATGGTTATGAGATTGTTGCTAGAATTTTTTCTGTTGAGTCTTTTTGCCATTAAAGACCCATTGTGTAGAGAGGCTAATGTGTGTTTCCTCTGTCAAAGCCTAAAGTCTTCTTGTTTTTGTTGTGTTATGGAAGTTTTGAGAATGGGTACCAGCTCGGACATTGTTCTCATCAATAGACTGACTATAATTAAGAATTATGAGGTCTATAGTCAATAGCCTCCATGTTGCTTCAAAGTGCAACATTAATTTTTGATCCAACATGCCACACTTCTGGAGACATCAGCAGATTGTGGCTCAAAGTGGTAAGATCTATAGCTAATTGTTCAATGTGTGACTTGTGTGCAATTCTTATTTTAAAAAAAATGTTTTTTGAAATTTTTAACAAATCATGAGTAATTAAATTTCTCTTGATTATGCTTAACTGAATATATTGTCACAAATGATTGCTTCTGTAATTAAGTTAAATTTTTTTTTTTGGCTTATTTCAATAAATTTATGAAATTTTGTCTTATAGATTTTCATTTAAACATTCTCAATTTAACCACTCAGCTGAAGCAATCGCTAGCTTATCAGAAAATTACTTTTCTTAATCTCTCTTCTTAAAATGCAAATATTTTTTTTTTAAATCCATAAATGTTTAAGTTAAAATATGCAGTTAATAAGTACATATTTTATTTTTTCTTCCCTACTTGCCTTTTTAAATATTCATAGTTTATTCAAAGATCAGATTTTTTTATTGGTGTGTACTGTATTTTCAAAATTACTTGTAATAGGACGGAAAGGTAATTAATCATTTTTTCTTTGTCTTTTATTTAGATGGTTTTTAGGTACTGTTTGTAGATATATTAAAGCATACATAAACTGAAATATTACATCTATATCATATTATTCAGAGTACATATACTTTTTTTAAATACTTGTATATTATACCATTGACCAATTTTGTCAAATGTCACAATATATGCCCATTAGTGGGAAAACCCTTCCCATGCATGTTTGAACTCAATAATAATGACAGTTTTTTTTAATTAACTTCTCATTTGCCAAAATTAGTTGATGGTGTAGTATGTAAATACCTTTCTTTCTTTGTAATACTTGTTTAAGAGATTTTTGAACGTTTTCAAAGCATTTATAAATTTCATGTATTTTTGTCACTGTGAAATATTTTAATAGCAGGAAAATGGGCTACATAATTAGGTATTCATTTTTAAAATTAAGCAATAACAAAAGAGCATATTTTTATCTCTATCCACTCTAATATATTATTTTTCCTAAGAATGTTAGTTACAGGTTTCATACTCTCTTTCCCTCACACACATACTTATATATATTTATCTTCTAGTTCCTTTTTTATAATACTACAAAAAGTTTTTTTTTTATATAAAAGATTGAGATTTAACTACTTGTTTAGACAAGTTATATATGTTTTAAATATCTACTATCTATTTTATTAATGTGTTTTTTGTAAATATGTTAAAAGAGTATAAAAGAAATACTATGTATCAATATTACTTTATCCATAGTTATTTCTTATGTTGATATGATTATAAAAAAGAACTTTTACAGTGTGTAGTCATTAAAAATATGGGAAAATAGTTTAAAAGCTGCATTAAAGTATGATTAATAAATAAAACTTTTTCAGTTAAGCTAAAATCGAATCTGCTTTATAAATATCTGTTCAGTTGTTATTTAAAATTACAAAGCAAAAAACATAATTTTCAGTGTTTGATATCCTGTTTATATGCTTATGATTTTTCTTTCTTTTTTTATTCTCATAGGGCAGAGAAAGAAAAACTGATTCTAGTGCCAAAGAAAATACTTCCAAATCCAGATCACTTTTTAAATTTGGCTATTTTCCTCTTGTTTACACTGTATGGTTTTTTTATTCTTCCTTATTAACAGCGAAAGTTATCTTATTATTTAAACTTGATGTTGCTCAATCTTTGGATGCAAACTCAGCATTTGGACCTCAGTTATTAAAAGTAATTATAGCATCTTCTGCAGTAGTTTTTCTTCTCCTTGTAGAGACTCACAACAATGCTGAAACTTATTCTGATCATCAAGCTTACATTAATTATTTGATTACTTCAACTGTTTTTGAAATATTTGATAGTGTTACTTTCTTGGGTATACTTTTTCCAACCGAGTCGAAAATAATCCTGACTTTTCCATTGGAAAATTCTGTTCTTATACTTTCTTGTATTAATTTCATTCTTCCTACATTAACTTTATATAAATTAAGTTTATCAGAATTTGGTACCCATCCTCGTTCATTGGGAATACCACTGTTGTACAAAGGTTTACACCTTGGTTTGGTGAATATTCCATATTTTGTTATCAGAGTTTATTTGTGGTCCTTATATGATCATGATGTTACACTCTTTCTCCTGAAAAATATATTAGCAATGATTAACACAGTTCGAACGGCTGTTCCAGATGTAAAATTATGGTGGCATTCCTTACAAGAATCTCATGGGAAACGTCATAAATTTTTTAGTGGTGCAATGGAACTTGGAACTGTCTATGAAATAACAGACCAGCATGGGGATGATGGACACTCACTTAGAGATGAGAAAAAAGTACTTCATAGCACTGAATTATAGAAAATAGACTTTTTATTATTTGAAGTTATATCTGTTATTGGTTTGTCATAATTTTCAGGATTTTTTTTTTTTTTACTTTTAGAGACAAGCTCATAAGAGAATTGTGTAGATTTTAGACTTTGTTTCAAGTTTTAACACCTTGAAATATGTTCTTATTACTATTTCTTTGATATTTTATTTCTGAATGAAATTTTACTTGACGAGTGAAGAATCTTGTATGTGACTGTTTCTGAAAAATTATTTTAATGGATGATTCTAGGAAATATTTACCGCTAGTTTGCGAGTAACTAAAATTATTATAATTATTATTTGTGATATTTAATCATTTTTCTTTAGAATGTGTAAACATCATTGTTTGGGAATAATTGGTTATTTTGATCCTTTCAGAAAGATTAATGGCAATTGTATCACTCTACAAACAGTATAATTTTTTATTGTATCAGTATAAATTTCATATTTTTAATTGTACATGGTATTATGAACTAGACATCTTTATTCTTATTTTGTGATATTTTATTTATGCATTTTTATTCATCTCTACCATAACTAGCAGTTATTATTTACTGTAATGCAATTATAAGTATTAAAATGATAAAATGTGCATGTGATTCATAGTAAATAAAATAAGATATGTGAAAAGTATATTTTTGATTCTAAATAAAAAACATCTGTCAATAATTTTTAAACTAAAATTATCTTTTTAAAATAAATTTTTTATCAAATTTGAATGATTCTAGATGTTTTTAATTCTAAAAAAAGTTTACTGTCTCCTTTGAGCAAATTATGTTGTACTTATGTAATAAGAAAAGGATTAGCAAGAGAGTATTTTTTAATTGATAAATCTCAATGAATTCACATATCCCTGAATTGTGAAATCTTAATTTCTAAAATTACAGATTCCTACAGATTAGGAATTAATATTTCAACTTTTTTACAATTATCTTTTTCCATATAATCTTAACATATTCATGTTGATGGGATACAATAACCATCAACAACTTCATGATGACTATCGTTTCAAATTCTTTAAATGCTAGAAAATAAACATGAATTTAACTTTTTGTTACAGTGAGATCCTCAGAGGCTTACCTTTGTGGGCGGGGAGTATAGGATTCATGACTTCAAAGTGCTCAAGTGGTCTTTCTTTTCCCCATAAGACATTTTGTGTTTGATAAATATAGACATGGTACCTACATGAATTTTTTTCTGGTTCGACTCTTCTCCTTATCGGTTGCTACCATCCTGTTTTCTTCTTTCTTTTTTTTTATATTTGCAGAATTTTTGTTTAGATAATTTGATGCACATTTTTTCTTTAATTTTATTATGCAGTTTGATCCATTAATGCTCTTATTCCAATGAAATCAATCAACCAATCTCTCAACGAAAAAGTCGAGAATACGTGTTAGTATAAAGATAAGATCCACATAAGTAATATAATGGCATAAAACATTTTTATCATCCTTTATATTTTTAACAAAATAATTGAGGGTTTTCTTTTCTTTTTTTTTTTTTTTTATGTTTATTTTGTCACCATGTTTTTATCTTTAGAATGCTTTGCTTTTATTTTGTTTCCCTTTGTAACATTTTCAGTGATATTATTTTGTCAGGGGAAATATTTTTTGGGGGGTCTTATCATTTTTAAAATTAGTTATTTGACTGACTTTATATAACTATACAAGAATCTAATTATGGAATAGCTACCAATTTGAATGTACTTAGAATTTCAGTGACTTGGGGTAATAGTTTTTTTTAAACAATTTATAATGCATTATATTGTCAGTTAATCTGATAAATTTGTTTATATATATATATATATATTGAACTGTACTTTCGAATTTTGAATTACTGAAAAGAGAATATTTGTTTTTGATTTTTATTGTTTTATTGAAATTTAATTTGAAGAGTTGAAATTTTGAGCCTGAATGAGGTTATATAAATTTGGCGATTCTAATAATTCTTCATGTGATTAAGGTAACTGTTTCATTCTTTTTTGTAATTTAGAATTTCTTTTCCTCCAACTAATATGTCTTCCTATTTGCATTTTCCACTGTTTGTATTAAATTTACCATATATTGATTCATTTTAGGTATTTTAAATTCTTACAAGTTTTTGTTGTGGTTTAAAAATTTACTAGAAAGTTTCAATTACTTTTAAGTAAGTTTGTTGTGACAAAGAATAAAAAATTTTACCTTCTACTGTAAAAACTTTTTTAACTTTTCATTACATTAAAATAAATTTTGATATTTTTCTATAGAAATAAAAATAACACTATTTTTGACAACCTTAAAAGCAATGTTATGTTGATAACTTTTTTATATTTTATAATAGTTATTTGCATTGTAAAACAATATTGTGATGTAATCGGTTTTCAATTAAATGATTTTTAATTATTTCATATCTGACAAGAATTTTTAATTCGAAGTGATATTGAATAAGTGAATTTTAAATGATTTGAAAATGAAAAGTATAATATCTTCCATGCTTAGTAAGAGTAGAAATTTGCATTTTTTGTTCTTCGTTTCCTTAAGCTCTTCTTATTTTGTGTTTTTATTCAGGTGCCATGTGCTAATGTTTTATCTTTAACTATATTATATACTAGAATGCAATTATGTATATTAGAACAACTTATATAAATATATAAGGATAATGCTTTTCTAGAATAGAGCTTTTAAGGATAAATGTTTCTTATGTTATTTTTGAAAAGAATTGATATTATTATAACACTTGTTTTAAAAGATTGATATCTGGTTTGCTTTCATATTATTTGGACAAGAAATTTTTTCCTCTTGATATTTTTAGTATTAGTAGTGATATTATATGTAATGAATGTTTAAGAAATAGTATAGAGATATATAGGTAACCAGAGAAAATGTGTTATTGATTCTAGAGATAAATGTATCATTTTAGGGCATAAATATAATATGTGCCAAATGCTTTTTTCATTTATCTATCGAAAAATTTTTAACTTGTATTTTTTATTGACCATGATTTAATAGTTATAGAGAACATCTTGATGTAATAGTTTGTGAATAATTTACCTTAATATTTAAAAATAATTTATTTGTAAGTTATAATCTATCACCTTGACTTATAAACAAGATTGAGATACCCAAGTTAAATATAGAATTATGTAGACATCTCTGAATTTCAGATTTCCTAGAATATTCTGAAGATTATAAATCAGTTAGTCATTTTCATAATGATCAACATTGACCAGTGCAATTAATCTTAAAAATTGAACAAAAATTAATTAATTTGAATTGCCTTGATACATTGTATTTTTAGTGATTTTTTAATAAGAATATTAAGATTAATCACAGAGTATATTTTGTACAAGATGTATATGAAATAATTGAATTATTTCATAATGAAACTCTTTAAGTAAAACATGTGCCTATTATGTTGAAAAAAATCACTGTAATAATTAAAATGCACAAAAATATATCTATTGTAAAGAAAAATGTAATACTTTGAATAAATATGTGTATATGTGATTTTCATTACTAATGAATTAATCTTTTTTTATAAATGTTAAATGTTCCTTCATTTAAAATTAAATTATTAAACAAGGCTGAAATAGCAACTGAAAAATTTGTATTACTTGTATCTACATTTATAAAATATTTAAATTTATTGAGCAATAAAAACAAAATTATATGTACAAAAAAAGATCTATTTTAGTAACGTATTTGTTGCATGCTCAAATTTTGAAGTAATATATATGTGTTATATATATATATATATAATTTTATTTTTGTGCTTCATAGGCAGCTAAATGTAAAATAAAACTTTTGTCATAGGATTGACAGTATAACTACTTTTTATGAATGTATGGAAAATATATAAACTGTTTCTATTTAGTATTAGTGATTATTCTGCTCAATATTGAAGAATGTTGGTTTAAAATCTGTTAATCTGCCTTAAATAAATACATTAGTTCAAAATTGCTGTATTAGCTTGATCAGTAGGTACAATGCTTGATATTGGTTTAATATTTCATGCCTCCATTGTGTAAAAGCATGGATTTAAACAAAAAATTGTAAATGGAATTAGTTATATTTTTTTGGTCATTGTATTTAAATTATCATAATTTACTCTTGTATACTATGAATAATGAAAACAAAATTTTCTATGGTTAGAATTCAAATGTTTGATTGTTGAATCATATTTAGAAAAATATAAAATTTTAATTTGTTTGGATATTTGTAACTGTTGAAATATATTACTGAATCTCCAGTATGTGTTTATATGTATAATATTATGGTTTGAGTAATGCTTGTAGTATTTCAAATAATTTATATGAACAGTTGTTTTTGATTTAATTGCTTTGTTTATATATCTTTCTAATGAGCTTTTTTTTTTTCAATTGATGATTTTATCTTTATTAAGCTAATTTCAATTTCTTGTTTGTTCAAGCAATGCATTTGATCTCAAAAAATCATTTATTGCAATTATTTTTCTTCTGTGTTATTTTTCCAAGCCTATTATTCATTTGGGGGTTCTGGTATGCAGTTTTACTTTTTATTACCATTGGATAAATTTTAGTTTAATTTTAGATTTCTTAGAATATCATTTTGTGGATTATATCCAGAAATTTTATGTGAATTTAATGTATAATTGATGCCACAGAAAACTGTTATGAAACAGTTTGCGAAAAATTGGTCACAGGAATTTTATTTTACAAGTATATGGCATAATTCTCAGTTCATCATACATCTGTTTTCTTTCTTTTTGTGCTCAAGATGCGCCTGTGCACCAATGTATTTGACATTTCTAGTCACTTTATAACTTTTTTGTTTGTACAATTTTCTTACATAATTTGCACATAATTTAAAGTATACAATTTTATTTCGTATGTTCAAAATATTTTCCTTTTGCAAAATGATTTAGATATGATTATACTGATATTAATAATGAAATGATTGTAAGAATATTTTTAAAAATTTAATTTTTAAAGTTTTAAATTATGTTGTAAAGCAGTGGTCTTCAAACTTTTTCAACTCATGGAACCCTTAGAAATGTAAAGTGTGTTGAGGGAACCTATTCCCCCTCCTCCCCCACAAGCATATTACTTAAAATAATATTAAAGAAGGTCAACATGTTATAAGTACTTTATATACAGACAATTAAAAAAGTATTATTTGTTATTAAAAAAATTTACAATGTAATTTCAATATAATTATAACTCATTAATAATATTAATTTCTGATTCAAGTGTCACATACCCATGTGTTATATTTAGTAAATAGGATATATGTTTGCATCTTTTTTTTTTACATAAACTGTCAATGTCTAGGTCCATTGAAGCGATCTATGGTAGTATTTATATATATATATAATGTTCTGTGTTGAATTTTTTTTATATTTTATTTTTGTAGCCATTCTTGTCTCTAATGTTTTTAATTTACATAAGTTGTTCTGGATTGCATTAAAATGTTTATAGCTATGTGAGCAATCACAAATGTTTTGTATGAAGCTTCAGCTTAAAATTTAGATGTTCTTGCCTAAATTTAAATTCAGCATATCCAATCTATTGATATGTTGATAAATTGTTCCCTCCCTTTTATTATAGATTTTTTTTTTCACAAATGAAAAAAGATGTATTTTCTGATAGAAAACTGTCTAGTTCTACAAAATATAATGAGTATAAATTTATTTTGTGGAACCCTGTATAGTAAACAACAGAATATTTCCAATTTTAATTTTTTGTTGCGACTTGTTGCTGGGAATGCCTCGTTCCATAGATCACAATTTGAAGACCACTGCTATAAAGTAAACCTTTGAATATTTGTATTATATCCAGATTATGATATGCATCTTCCAATATTTATTTAAAAATTTTAAAAATGAGCTAAAAATAATGAAAAATTTGTTAATTGTAAGACATTTTTAAACAATTGAATTTGTAAATATTTCTTTCAAAATTATCCAAAAAAGTTTTAATCATAAATATGACTTGTACTTAAAAATTTCAATTTATGAAATTGACTTGTATTTTACTATGTAAGATTCTGATTAAATAAAAAAAGTGCTCATTTCTAAAAAAGACTGTCTTTATATTTCTTAGTAATTATTATTTTTCAGTATTATGCTTTCTGTATATTTTTAAAAAATGAATTTTCTCTTTCTCTTAAACATTACTGTAAAGTTGGAATATCTTAATAATGAGATGAAAATAAGTCAAGATATATTATTGTATAATTTACAATTTTGATACTTTAATTACTTTAGAGGAATTATAATAATAAAACTTTATTTTTATTCTACTATATTTACTATAAATACCTAAACGTTTATCAAATGCAAAATTAATTCATGAATTAGTTTCACTGATCCTTATTCATGTGAATAAGAGATTAATAATACTTAAGAACATGAAGTTATCAAAAAACTTTCCAAAATAAATTTTTAATCTGAATTGAATCAAATCCAATGAATCATCCAATAAAAAGAATCATCTGCTACACTAAAGTAGATATCTCACAATTACTTCCCCTAAAGTTGGTATTTTCAATTACTGTGATTCATTGTGAAATTAAAATAAATTCCAAAATGTTTTCAAAATATTAAATCTAACAATCTCTGAAGTGCAGCAGCAAAAAGTTTAAGAGTTCACAAAATTATCTGTGTCCTCTGTAATGAAATAAACTGCATTATTCCAGAATGATGTGGCTTTCTTGAAGGTCATTTTTGTCGTTCACCAACTCAGTCAGATAACTAACCTCATTTCAGTAGGATTCAATCAAATATAATAGAGCTCTTTTTTGGATACATAAAAAAGCTTTAAAGGAACTTAGGTATAATGAAATCTGTAAAATTATTACTTTAAAATCCCTCCCCGTTATCAAAACTATTCAATAATTCTAGGAAACTTAAAATTAATCATGACTTTACTGAAAATTTCATCTTTACAGGAACTCCTCAAGGAAGTATGCTGAGCCCTTAATTGTATATTTACACCTTTTTCTTTCATCAACGTTTTTCCGCCAGCACCTATTTATCTGGATGAATCGAAGGTAATTTTCACCATGGAGCAAACTTCAACTAAATCATCAAAAATTGTAATTTTTCATCAATAATTTGTGTAATTGGAGAATTACCATCAAAGTTGTGTGAAAATAAAATCAATATTTTTTTAAAAAACAAGGAAAATATCTTATTTTCCTAACAATATTTATTCTTAAGAAAACCGTTTGAGTGGATCCCCTGTTCTATAGGCTGACCCCTTCAGATGCCATATTTAACATCTTCAAATTCTGGAAAACAAGTTACTTCCACTAATATCTGATGGGTCGACATTCTTCCCTCAAATCAATCATATCAATAAGTCATCAGACAGTAATGTATTCACACTCATGTCAGATGAACAGGGTTAAATCTCAATCACCTCTTTACCTCCTTTTTTGCCTTGGGCTCTGAGCCCCCTTTTCGTCACTGACATAGTAGCCCCCCTATTCCCCCCCCCCCCCCAGTATCAAAATTCCTTTGGCGTCGTTTTCTGGAAAATAAATAAAAATGATGCACTAATAAAACTTATTATTTGAAAGTGTCAAAATTTTTGGCCCTTGTAGCTGGAGAGCCGATATCATTGATGCGGTGGTAGCTGGGATGTCTTAGGACTCAAAGAGGTCCTGGGCTCACAGAAGATTTTTTGAAGCCCTATGAAAAAGTAGGCCCTACCATCCTACATTATATAGTAAGCATTGTCAAATGCCCGTCCAAACGGTAATTCTAAATAAATAAATATACACGACTCACAATCTCAAAAACCTAGGAACAAACTAGATCATGATCTTATTAAGATAGTCGAGAACAAAACGAGGCCCTGAGTCTGGGCCCAGTTGGTCCATGCCTTAAGACGTCCGTGGGTAGTAGTTACACCCTTGCTCTTCCCTTTTTAAAAGACTGAATCAGATACTACTCACCCCTCCCCTCCCTCCCGACAAACACACATTTCCGATTCTGAATAAAGTGTGCCTTATACGCTTACATTCATTAACAGTTACATTTGGAAAAATTTTAAAAAAAAAGAGAGGAAGAAACTGCTTACCAAATTTTTGGCTTCGATAAAGAATAATTTTGCTAAAACTCCTTAGGAATGTCATTTAATAACGCTTTGGGAGGAAGAGGATGTTCAAAATAATTTGAAACACTCTTCTCTTAGTATTCACCCATAGTATCTAAATTTTTAACAACAATTCTCTTTCAGACCAGAAAGAATAACAGAAAATTAACGTCGTACTTTATTGTTTTGAAAATTTTGTCTCCCCCTCCCCCAATAATTTGATATCTTTGATTTTGAAATAAAAACTGGACATGTCTGTACTTTTGTTTCGTTTTGAGATATGTTTATATGCGTTTCACGATTAGTTTTCCATCATATTTGTACTTTATATAATTGATCCGGCTTTTTTATTAAGATTAATAGTCTAATATACTCTATGGTAAATTTTAGAATATATTTATTCCTACATAAACAGTTACCTTGTTTAATGTACAAAGAAAAAAAATTAATTTGTCGATGTGTCTCAGATGAAAAACAAAGAGTTTTATCAGATTACTATTAATAAAGCGTATTATTCGAAAAAGTTTCTTTTTTCTTTTTAGAGGCTATTTTTAAAGTTAAAATAAAAATTAACCATAGCATATTCCAGAAATAAAATTTTCAACAATAATGTAGGTGTTTTATATGCAAAGTTTCAAAAATTTAGCTCATAAATATTTCTCTATACAACAGAGCTATGCAATATCTTTTGAAAATTAAAATTTATAGTTCATTAGAAAAAGTAGGAAACACAAATTCAGAATTTACATTACAATTTACTACGACATTGCAAAATAAGCCATTGATTTAAAAAAAAAAAAATCTCATGCTAGTATGAAATAGACAGAATGACAAAAATTTCAATTGCAGCTTAAGAAAAACGTTTTTTTTTTTTTTTTTTTTAATGAGTAAAAATTTTCAATTTATTTCTTAGGTCTTAGTTATAAAAATTTCATTTTTAATTAAAATACCTTTCCTCCTTCTAACGCTAAAAATAAACCAGAATTGTGCAATTCAAAAACAGTTGCTACTTTATTTCTAGAAATTGCTATTACAATTTTCTTAAATCAATATATGCAATAAGAAAAGAAATTGACTTATTTACATATTTTTCGATTATAATTGTCTTGAAGAATATTATCTTTATAAATCTTTTTTTTTAATAATTAAAATACCTTTCTTCAATAGTAATTTCCCCCCTCTTTTTTTTTTTACACAAAAAATGCTCCCCGAAAAATCACATAAAAACAAACACGATTTGTGTTGGAAAAAAGAAGGAGTGTTCGAGCTGTAAAATGAAATGAATAATTATATAAATTGAAAAAAATTGAAGGAGAATGAACTGCATATGTTTTTAGTTATGTATATTTATGCATTTATATACTTAAAATTTGCAGTTTTAACATTATAATTAACATTAAGGTATCCGACTACGTTCGGAACCGTGATTTTGCAAAAGCGTATAAATGGATAATATTTTTGATATTTAGTGTCACTTAGATTAGAGATAATGTATATAAAACTGTTTTCAGAATAGTATTACAATAAAAAATTATTTAAGTACAATATTTTGACGAAAAATGAACATAGAATGACCCATTTTCAAAATATTCTCCTTTTGTGAAAAATGCATCTATTATAATAATTTTTTGCCTGTATATAGCTTAGACCACTGTACAGAGGCTCAACTAGAATTTTTGAAATATATAACTTAGAAGTGGGTTTATCCATGTTTTACGACAACAGAGGGGAGAAATTTTAAGAAAAAAACGCCGATAATTATTTCAAATGGTTGTAACTCTGAAAATAATGTGAATTTTTCAAAAATCATAGTTGAGCCTCTGTACAGAGGTCTGAGCTATATATACAGACAAAATATTATTATAATAGAATCATTTATCACAAAAGGAAAACCTTTTCAAAAAAAGTTATTCTAAGTTAATTTTTAGCCGGAATATTGTATTGAAATAATTTTTTTTTTGACAAAATGTCCTTAAAACAATTTTATACATGTATTCTAATCTAAGTGACACTAAATATCATGAATACTATCCATTTATGCGACTTTTTAAAATCACGGTTCCGAATGTAGTTGGATACCTTAATATTAAATTAGTAAATGTTTCATTGAAAGGCCCAGTGGTCGAGTGGTAGCGTATCCCGCGTAGGTCCGTGTTCTATTCCGGGTTGGGCAAGGTTGACTCAGCCTTTCATCCCTACTGTACTGGGTCGATAAATGAGTACCAAGCTTGCTTGGGGATTTAAACACTGGGGGTCTCGCTTCAGACTGACCACCTGATCGGGACATCTGCTCATGCACCACAGGGCCCCAAGGTCACGTATACTGAAATGGGTATAATAGGCTTTGGCCCTCATGGGCTGTAGCACTACTTGAGTTTGAGTAAATGTTTCATCTGACTCGTTAAATAAAGTTAGAAACGCATATTGCTTCAAAAACGGAAAAGAAAAACTTTAAATTAAAAGTCTACAGAGATAACAGTTAATTATTTGTCACTGTGTATATACTTGTTAATACAATCGAACACCGATTTAATGAATTCATCGGGACCGAACATTTTGTTCGTTAATTCGGGGTTATTCGTTATATCGGGATCCAAACAAAAAATAAATTTTTTGCACTAACCTTTTGGAAATTCTATAAGTAACTACACAAAAAATATCCATATTTAGAAATTATACATTTTTCAATTCCTACTATCAGCTCACACTCTCTATATATTTATTTATTTATTTATTTATTTATCTTTATTTTTTCAATCCTTAATAAAATACATTTAAAAGCGCTCAATTGAGCTGAAATTTTATACACATGATTATTTTGGATGAAAATACAGTAGTTTAGTTATAATTAATAAAAATTAATTGATTAAAACTAATTATTTAAAAAATTACAAATACAGCCACGTTGGCATCATTTTTGGCGACTTGTGTCAAAACTTGGAAAATGTTTTTTTTTCTCACGTTTTAAAGCATTCAGTTGAACTGAAATTTCATATACCCGATTGTTTTGGATGACAATAGGATACTTTAATGATAATTAATAAAAATTAATTACCACTTAATGTTGTGATTCTGTCCTATGTATATAAATGTTTATACTAATTGTAACTATTTAATATAAAGAGTAGAGCTAAAATAAATTTTTCTTTGTTGATCTAAGTAGGAATTGACTTAAATTTTTATATATATATATATTATATATACTTGTTTTATTCAACACACACACAGCTGAAGCTAAAAAATCACGAATTATTAGGCGCCAGTTAACTGGAAATTTTGAAATACTGATTAATAGATATTTGACAATCTTTTTGATTTCTGAATCGAAAGAGTTCTTCGACATTATGCAGAGAGGAAAATACGATATCATTTACATCCTGCAGCATAAGAGAGAGGTATATTTGCACAGTTTCCAAATAATGTAAAACATTAGAGAATGTAACATTTTTGATAGGAGTTTCTTTATCAATTTCTGTGTTAGAATAAGTATTCATTGGCTCCAACAAATCAACAAATACCTCAACTTCACTTGCACAGATAGACAGTCTATCTTAAACGTATTATAATCGTTAAAACCTTAAAATACCCACTGCGTTATGGATTGGAATGAGATAAGAAAGGAATTTCTCGTCCTATTCAAGACTCACACGATAGGTTACACTCATGATTCACATCTGCATCTTTAAAGTCTAATTAGGATCTTCACCTTTTCTCGTTGAAATTTACTGCTTAAAACAGAAACCTTTTTTTTTTGTTCCGACACAAATGATATGTCATTTGAGAAAAATTCAATTTTTTCTAATACTAAATAATAAAAAAAAAAATTTCAGCTGCTGAAATAATTCGTTAATTCGGAGTGTATTATTCGTTAAATAGGGGAGTTTTGCCTTCATTTTAATCGTAGAAAGAGAAAAATTCGTTAAATCGCGCAATTCGTTAAATCGGGGTCCAACTGTGTGTATAATGTTTGTTTTAGCGAATGAATCAAAATCGCAGTCCTCGCTAGAAATATTTACTATGCTTGAATCTAGTGAAGATATTGTCCAGTAATAAGGTTTGGAGAAGATAAACTGTTTTCCGAATTATTCTGTGGTATTATCAGAAAATTTGTTATTTATTTTCTGGATTGTATGTTTCAAGTTCTTTTTTATTTAATTCTTAACATCCAGTTTAAAAATTTTCTGATCTCGTTTTAATTTTATGACGCGTTTTAGTTCAATGGTTAGGTTAGGTTTAAGAATTTATTTTTCCAGATTTACTCTCAGAAATTAATCTAGCTGTTAAATGTGATGGATTCCGTCTCTATTCTTTTGTACAACAATCAGCGATCCGTAAGAATAAATCAGTCATGTGCAAAAACTTAAGTGGCTTTTTCTTGGACCGTATAAAAAAAGTTGAACGTTCATATATATAAGTTTTGGGTTAATTCCGAAAAACTAAATATATGGCATTATTTCTGCATACAGATCAAAAGCGAGATTAAAGTTCCTTTGTGATCAAGTACTGTAACGACTAGTAGTTAATTTAGGCTTGCAAAGCAGTGACTTCGGATTAAAAAAAAAAGGCACCTTTTGAGATATATTTAGTTTTTCATTGGCCAATTTGACATGTTTTTCTTACAACAGGTAGTAAGTACCATTGTCAATATCAAGTCTTAGGATACACATCTTTTTAAATATATTTCGAAAGATATCGTTATGATTGCGATTTATATTATTAAACTAACTACGCCATGCTTTGCTGTAGCTCAACCTCGTCAAAAGGAGTTGGAGGACAGATACAGGCAAGTCATTTGATGCTGCTTCAAGTGTGTGACATACTTAATCAATCGTAGTGGCCGAAGAGCGATGGCGGCTGTCTCGCCAAGACTAGATGTTTTCAATGGTTGAGAGATTTGGAGAACGAGCTAGCTATAGGACACTATTCAAACATCCTCAGTACCAAGGTAGGTCACCACATGACGGACAACATGCGGTCTTGTGTTAAAGAGGGCATCTCTGAGACCTCGAAGATAGGGTACAGCTACCGGCCTTATGTTTTGAGAAATGCAAAATTAGCTGTTCAAAATACTAACAAATAAGAGATATTCATGTCGAGTATCCAATAGCTGACCATACCATCACATCCAATACAGGGTCTGTTAGACGATATCAAATGCAAGGAAGTCCCGTGCCTCTTAGGTTCCTGCAGATAAGAATACATCCATCATGATGTTGCCTGCAGAACCGAGGCTCATCCGAAAAGATGATGAGGGGCCACTTCAGCATGCAGCTTCGTCGCTGACCATACCACTGTCACACAGTGGCGTAACAGAGAACATTTGGGGCCCTCTGCAAAGTCAGGTTTTGGGATCCTAAGTTGGATTTTACAAAAGGTAGATACTTGGCGGCAATTAGGCTTTAGGGCCCCTAAAACCCCTGGGCTGCCCCACGATGCGGGGTAGTATATTACACCACTGCACTGTCGTCTTTCGTCTCTATACCACAGTGTCAAGGAAATCCGCAGTAAAAGTCGTAATGCAGACCGTCCATGCTGATCTAGACGTCACATTGTCCATGCGGATACTTCTCGTACTAAAAACAAGCCCACTTTATGACATAAGGTTCATGATGTGGCTGTATGATCCTGCAAGGACAACCTAAGAACATGACTCATCAGACAACATGACATTTCTCCTTTGCCCAATAGACTAATCTTTATGCTCTTTAGCAAACTGGAGCTGTTTCAATTAATTGTCGAAGTAGATTGTTCTTTTGGAGCTCTACAACTGTTAAGTCCCTTTTTTTAAATTTTCGTCGCATTCCGCATGTTGAAGTGCTCATATATTCATTATTAAACATTGCTGTGAAACTGTTGAAACTTTTGTGACTTTTCATTACTAATTGTTTAAGAGATCTTCACTCCCAAAAATTAAGAGCATTTTTCGATCACGTTTATCCCGACATATTGACAGTTCATCACTATCCTTCCAAGTTTTGGTAATGTGCATGAAACTTCTCGACTTTATTCCATTCTAGATTGTTTTTCTTAAATTGATGCAGAATGGTAAATCGAACCTTTTTAAAAGCGGAAACATCTAATTATCGACCTCGAGTAAAACACTTCACACATATACTTGTTATATAAATGATTAAATGTAAGAGCTTTAGTATTATTCAAAGAATACAAATTAACAGTGACAATACGTACACCGTTGTACTACCAAGCCAGTCAGCTTTTATGTATTTGCACATTTATTTTGTGTGGCGACTTTTTTTACGGCTAGGCACAGTGTACATCGAATACACAGGTTCGAATAAGATATTAAGAAATGATAATTAAAATAGATTCACTGAAACTTGTGTTACTTGTTTCATGATGCGGACATGATTAATCAGATTGCTAAGAAATATTCGAGGAGAAAAAGCGCCATCAAGAAAATGGCATGTGCAAACTTTTAACAGTATCTTATATTTAGCTGTAATACACACCTGAATATTTATAAAAAAATTACCGGAGTAATAAAGATAAGCAGATAAACGTGTATTTTGCATGCACATTAACAGATCAATTATTTCAAAATGTAACGAAATAGAACGTAAAATAGAACGAAAAAATTTCGACACGGATCAGCCATTAAAAAGGGCCTTTAAGAGAGAATTAGCAACATGATTCAAGAAGCGCATAATATATTAGAACAATGGTTTGTGGAAAATGCTGAGCCAAAAGAGGCTTTTTTATATATTGCAAAATCTGTTATCAGAAAATTTTAAAATAAACCACGAGTATCTGCTTTTGTTGAATAAGAATCAGTATATGAGTATTTGCTTTTGCAAGGTCCCAATTTTTCTTTAATTATTTTTCTTGTATCTGTAAGAAGAATTATAAATCTTCAATATAAATGTTCTAGCACACGCATTTACCCACATTCTCTGTGCGTTTACTATACTACTATCCCTTCTAAAATAAACAAAAGTCGAATTGACTTCAACGGACAATCTGGGAGTAAAGTAACAATTATTTCTAGTGTTAAAACGATAAATTCACATTTCTAAGAAAGTATCTTTTAAATCTAATACGATATTAACGAGTCAATATGGTTTTTATATAGTTTTTCTGATTATATTCTTAACAAAATATTTCTACAAGTAATTTATTTTCAACCAATATCTCTATATGTTCAACTGTCAAAATATTCGCAGCATACAAATAATGATTTCCACATATCTTTCATCTGTCCTCTAAATAGGACAGTGGGATAAAATGGGTTAAGCCAGTGCTTCTCAAACTTTCAATACTGGCGCCCCCCTTTTCAATCACAATTTTTATCGCACCCCCCTTATACTTTAATAAATTACTGAATGCAATAATAATGCACTTTTTTTGACGCTAAAGCTACAATACACGATCTTAATTATAAACCGTCCAAATTAATAACATAAGTATTATATATATATATATAAATTTTGTATATGTTACTTTTAAGCAAAAAAAAAAATAAGTAATAGCATAATTATTATGTTATTATTCCTTTCTCTATAATTTTTAAATTGGAACATATTGCAAAATGCAGTGGTTGCTTAGAAGACAAAATATAGATATCAGCTAAATATAGAAAAAGAATTCAGAGGGTCAATTTCTAAAAAACTTTGCTCTGCAAGACAAGCCCATGGAAGTCGCTAATGCTTATTAAATTTGTTCTTAATTCAGTATTAATATAAGATAAGTATTAAATTTTTTGTATATGTTACTCTTAAGTAATATATATTTTATAAGTAAATTACTTTTAAGTAAATAGGTTAATTATGTTGTTTTTCTTTCTCTAATTTTTAAATTGAAACAGATTGAGAAATAATATTTAATTAAAGATATATTTCCTTCAAGATCCATTTCTAAAAGTACAAATGTCATTAAAAAATAGCCTAATCTATGTTGCTCTTTATCATATCCATTACATCTGGCATTCTCGCGGAACTTTCACATGAGTCTAGGCAACCTAACAGACGTCTGCACAAAACATGTAAAAATGCTGTACCTCGTACAATTCTAGTCAGTCTTGGCTGAATCGATTAGCCACCGAATCTCTCTTGAATGTACATTT
>BMAV01012437.1:22235-74941 GCA_019973955.1 Trichonephila inaurata madagascariensis | reverse complement strand
AAAAAAGGAGATATGTTATCAATTCATTTTAGCTCCCATTAAGACTGTCATATTAGAGGATTCTCTGTCAAGGTCATTGGTAACAAATAAACAGTTTTCCCAGAATTAACGATTTTTGTATTATATGTTTCAATACACTCATAAAAATAAATCTGGGTCAATTAATCCTTCGAAGTGCTCAATATGCTTATCCATGTATCATAAAATTCTTTCACATTGTGAAAAAAAAACGCAACAGAAATATATAATTTACACACACAACTTCCCTAAAAAAAGGGATGCAGGTAACCATACCAGTAAGTTTGAAAGCCAGCAAAAGTAATATTTTAGATTAAAAGAAACGTAATAAAAAAATCTCTCATCGTAGGATTACAGTAAAGCAAACAAAATATTTTTTTTATTTAGTTATAGGATCAAAGATAGCTAATGAGCGTTCAAAGTATAGAATCTTTTATTTTTGATGACCTTTTTTCCACCCCAGATGATATATATAAATCATATCAATGTAAATCTGTATTTTTTTATTATATCCAAACGTATTTTGTTTTTTTTTTCATTCCAGTAAATTAATTTTTTTAACCTTTTATTTTCGATATGCTCGCGCCCCCCAGTTTGAGAAACACTGGGTTAAGCAATTTGTGAATAGTCCGAAATCATGTAATAATTTTTTTTACTCATTAAACATCATGTAAATAATGCAATGAATTGAATTCCCTTGTGTATTCATCATTTTACTTTGTCTTATTTCAAAACGCAAGTTCCTTTTACACTTCAGTGTGTTTAACTATGCATTTTGACTCATTTTATTTAATTCAGATGATCTAGAACAGTGCTCCGCAACCTTTTTATCATCGCGGACCGGTCAACGTTTGTTAATTTTACCGCGGCCCGCTGAGGGGGAGGATGTTGAGTTTTTATATTTTAGACTGTTTTGATTTAATTGTATTTAATCGTGACTTCTGAATAAAATACAGCTACACCAAAAAATGAATATTAAGTGATTTTCATAAAAAGTAGCCCAAACCTAAGAAAAATATATCACAGCAAATAAAAGAGAAATAATTTATCATGGGCGGACCGGTCCGCGGGTTACGGAACACTGATCTAGAACAACGATACTCAATCTGCGGTCCGGTCAAAGCTCATTGCTCTGAGAAATTCATTTATTTATGAAAATTTGGTGTGGGAAATTCATTGATAAAAAAATCAATTTTGCCTTTTGCTGTCGTATGGGTGCGAATTGATATATTTTTTTATTAGTGATATAATAGACAACAGTGGAGTAGTGAGCATTTTATGAGTGGTACTAATTTTTAACTAACTTTCATATCTTACAAGCGAAAAATGTTCGAAGAAAATAGATCGTTTCAAGACGACTGGGAAATTAACTATTTTGTGGTGAAAAAACAAGCATGGTTCAGTAATTGTTTGATTTGTCACGAAAGTGTTGTATTTAAAAAATACCAATAAACAAGAATCATACACATTTACTGACACTTTTCCTCGATCTCTTTCAAGAGGTGATAAATATGGTTTTTTCCCCTTGTGAATAATTTTTAAATCAGCAAAAAAATGCTGTCGATGTCGCATGGGTGCGAATTGATATTTTTCTGATTAGTGACCATTTTATGAGTGGAACTAATTTTTATAACTATCTTTCATATCTTTTGCAAGGGAAAAATATCCAAAAAATAAATTATTTCAAGACGATTGGGAACTATTTTGTAGTGAAAAAACAAGCATAGTTCAGTACTTTTTTGATTTGTCACGAAAGTGTTGTATTTAAAAAATATCAATAAACAAGAATCATACACATTCACCGACACTTTTCTTCGAAGATCTCTTTCAAGAGGTGATAAATAGGTTTTTTTCCCCCTTGTGAATAATTTTTACATCAGAAAAAAAGTGTTTTGTCAGTGGTAACAAAGGCACACTATGAAATTTGTTACATTATTGGCAATTATATGAAACCGTTTACTGATGCCGAAATTGTGTTTCTTAAATGCTTCCAATTTAGAAAAATTTAGTGACAAAAATAAAAAAAAGAGCAAAATAGGAGTTTTAATATTTTGATCAATTTCCACATTTTAAATTTTCTGTTATCTTGGTCTTAAAGCGTTTCTATTCCTCCCCTTCATTAATTCTCATGTTGCGGCCCGCATGAAATAGCTAACATATATATGCGGCCGAGTGGAAAAAAAGGTTGAGTACCCCTGATCTAGAACATCAATCTGAATTAATTACAGTCTGTTGTATGCAACTGAAATATTGATTAAATTACAAAATTAAGACTTCTAGTCAGAAACCTTAGTGTTGCTCTAAATCAGCAATACTCAACCTGCGGCACACTGGGCCTTATTAAGTAGCTCGGTGTGATGACCCATTGCCCTGAGAAATTCATTAATTTATGAACAAAGTATTAAAAATTCAGAGAAATTCTTTCAGTCAAGAAATCATATCAATTTTGCTGTTAATGTTGTACTAGTGCGAATTGATCTTTTCCCCTACTTCCGACTGTAATGATTAGTGATAACAGACTACAGTGGAGTAGCGACCATTTTATGAGTGGAACTAATTTTTAACTATCCCTCATGTCTTGCAAGCAAAAAATATCCGAAGAAAATAGGTTGTTTCAAGACGGATTGGGAAGTTAATTATTTTGTAGTGAAAAACAAACATGGATCCAAAATTGTTTGATTTGTCTTAAAAGTGTATTTAAAAATACTAATAATTACAGATTGTTCAATGACATTTTTCCTCAAAGATCTTTTTCAAAAGGCGATAAATAGGCTTTCTTGAATAGTCTTTACAACAGCAACCATGTGTTTTGTTAGTTATTGAGGTAATGTTGCCTCATGTTACTGAGGTAAAAAAATGCATCCTATAAAACCTTGTTATATTATTGGCAATCATATGAAACTGTTTACTGAAGCAGAAATTGTGAGTGTTTCTTAAATGCTTCTCCAATTTAGTGTTTGATTGACAAAAATAAAAAAGCAAAACAGAAGTTTTAATAATTTGATCATTCTCTACAATTTAAGTTCTCTATGTTATCTTGGATTTAAAACACTTCTCCCCACCCCCTAATCTTCCATGTTGCGGCCCGCGTGAATGGCTATCCCGTGTATGCGGCCCGGTAGAAAAGAAGGTCGAGTACACCTGCTCTAAATCATTAATTTCAACCTTCCAGTTTCAGGCTCTCCATGCACATTCAGAGATATATACAAAGCAAAGTACTTGGCGACAAAAAGCAAATGAGGCGCAATGCTTGATTTTAAACAAACAGATTTTCAAGTTCAAAGAAGTGGCAGGGTAGAGTACCCAATAAAACTTCCCTTAAGAGTTAGAATCTGATATTTACTTAGAAGAGTGAACACAACTCCAGTTAATGCTCCACAATTTATTAAATTGTAACACTACAGCTACACAATAATAAGGAATTTAGAAAATAATTTTACAACTTTGGTTAAATTTTTTCTAATCAACATAATTGTCAATCTTGTTAACTCTACACATATATAATGTTCTTTTCTTGGGGAAACAATGTTCATCAACACATTAGACTTAAAAATATTGTTTGACTGCCAATTGTAATAGAGTAAATGAACATCAACATAGTCACTTATTGATGTATTCCTTTATGTAAAAGCATGAAAAAATTAATTCTACATGAATATTTTTTTCCATGTAAAAATATAACATTTTCTTTGTTGAATCCACATACTTTCCGTACACTAAATGACCCACATTATCCAATACTTTTAATGTTATATATTAAACCTATGCTAACGGGACCCCCCCCTTTTTTTTCTTCAAAATAGCATTGGAGCCAAGGAAACTAAAGAATGTAGCAATAAAGATTTTTTTTTTTTGTGTAAATTTTTTGAAACTCCAATCAGTTGTATCCTTGATGGAAATCACTTAAAATTTTATGTTATCTATATTGATGAGATGTGCATTTTAGTACTAAATTTAGCATTCTTTAGGTCAAAGAATGCCTTTAGACACAAATGGCATAATTGAGAGAAACATTCACAATATTTGTATTCATTATTACTGCATTTTATTTGTGATTTTAAAGTTACAAATATTATTATGTAGGTCATTTCAATAAAGCAATACATATTGCTTATATTTTACCAATGTCAATCTTTTTTGATAATGTTCAAAATAATCCAGAGAAAAGAATAAAAACAATAATGTATAGGAAACATAAAAAAAAAGAATTTATTTTGAAATATTTCATATATTGCAGGCATAAATTAAAAGACTCCATTTTAATTTGCTATTTTCCAGTAACAAGATTTTATCTGGCGAATTATATTTTAACTCATAACAAAAGAGTACTAATACATTTCTAAGAAACCAAGAGTGATTTTTTCATCAATAACAAAAATTTCAAATAAAATAAGATCTATATAAAATGTAAAACAAAAAACAACTGGTTATGAGCATAAACTATTCATTTTAAATAAAATAATGCTTGTCCTGACACATGATTAATCAACAGTAAACTGAAATAAAAAATAATTATCCAATATAAATTTAGGTATCATGACTTGCAATCCAAGAAAAAATAAACAAGACAAGAGTTCGCCAAATGTGCCTTTTAATAAGAATTCTGATGACATACAGAGCAAAGCTGAAGTGTATTAGGGAAATACCCCAAGTGCCACAAAACAATCACAGAATAATTTGATATAATTATATCACATTGAACTGATAGCTTTGGAATATTTTTACAATCAAAAACAATTACATATAGTTTAATTATTAATCAAATTGACAAGAAATACATCCTCTTCTGGGTGAAAAGTAACATTCAGCTTTTGCTTTTGAGCAAGCAGCGATTATTTCTACCAAAACTATAACAATGATAGATTTTACTATCCATATTTTTCCTATTTACTGATCTTAGGTATTAAAACTGATGAACTACAGATCACATGAAAAAAATGATAGTATTCATAAAGTCCAAATATATCCTGAAGAATAGTCACAATTTCGTTATTTTTAAAATTTTTTTTATTGTTATAATTTAAGGATCACTCTGGCAAAAAAGCAGTTGATGTTCACCACCCAAAAACGACAGAAGCCTATGCTCAATCAAACCCTGTTGCAGATTATATAAACAGGGAAAACAGCATCAGCAAGGCGAAGTGATACTGTGTAAACAGAATTTTATTCCTGTTCATCACCAAGATCATGCTTCACCTTAGAAAAGTCAAAATCTTCGCCAGTGCCTCGTCGGAAGATGTCCAAGACGTCCAAACATGTTGTCTCAAAATGAGATGTTGCATCATATGATTGGGAAATGAAAATCTAGAAGAATGAAAATGAATAAGTAATTAAATTGTTTTAACTTTGAAACAAAGAAATAGGTTTACTAAAAATTAAAATTTTTGGAAACCCAATTATAGAACAGATAAAACATTCATTTTAATCATTTATGGGGAGAAACAAGCATAGAAAGATAAATTATGAAAGATTTAATATTCCATCCTGCATCTTTTATAGCATTGGAAAAATTATATAGAAACCAATTTTAAAAGTAATGAATTAATATAATATAAAACTACAAAAGACAAATTTGAAATTTTCTTCAATAACTTGAAGAAACTTCTATTTGTCATCTGGACTTACTTGACTCTCCTCTCCATAGTCCTTTGGTTTAAAAACATCACTAACCCAGACAAACCTAAATGAGGAGGGAGAAAAATGTAAGTATTTTTAATGTAATATAAGAACATTAAAAAATAACAATCCAGTAAGTAGATGTTTTTTTTTTAGATATATATATATATATATAGTTCATTGCTTATGACAACAAACTTAATTTTAATAAATGTTTATATGCAAATCTTGTAGAACATTTTTAATCACTTAGGGGCTATGCTAATAATATTACATAACAAATTCCATGATTATAATAAAATTTTGAAAAGTGGTCAAATGACACCTTTTAACCCTTACTTTTGCTTGATTGGTCCCAAAAGGTCTAAGCCCAGCTTAATTTCTTGCTCAGGGTTTTCAGTTTCAACTGTCGTACTAACCATAGCAATGAACCAACCTTTAGCTGCAACTTGGTGAGTGTAAGATACAAGAGAGACATAGATGTCTGAAAAGAAAAACCATTAAAAATATTTAAATTCTATATCAGAAAAATATAAAGGAAGTCAGTTTCTTTAAAAAACAAGGACAGTGGCATTTTATAGAATTACAGCCTAAAATGTATTTAAAAGAATTAACTTTACTTTTATGTCCCTACTAGAAATGAGCTATTGATAATTTTAAAGGCTACAGATTTCAAATTATCTCTTAAGAAATTATGTAAAAAATTTTTTAAAGAAAGTTTTTATTCCATATAATATCAGGCTAGTGCTATTTGTTAATGCAAAAAATATTTAAATATCCAATTTTTTTTCAACTACAGAAATTTTAACTGGACAAAATCTGAATTCAAGCAGATTACTAGTTATAGAAAATTGGTGTATATGTTACTGGCGAAGTATGAAATCCGGCATTCTATAGAATGCCTAAAACTAGCCGGCAATGTATGAAATGATTCTTATTTCACACATTGCCTAGGCATTCTATAGAATGCCTAATGAGAAATCGGCAAAGTATGAAATACATCTCCCATTCGTTTCGAATATTGTGTGCAAGACTTTTAACGCGTACTTCAGGCTCAGAATTTGTCAGTTGCACATTGTGGTTTGTTCGGGAGTGTCAAAATACTCAATTTTACTTAAACTTATTCAGCAAAAAATTGGTTTTTTCCTATGCTGCATGAAAATGGAGAAGCAAGTAGTAGAGTTGGAGAAGGAGTCATGGTCTAAAGCAGGGGTAGGCAACCAATGGCCTAAGGTACAATTATCAGTGACATTCAGCACTACTCGACAAATTTGTCAATTTTTGAATGAACTTCATAAATTTGTAATAGATCTTATTTGATGAACATCTCCAGAATTTGGTCAATTAAGGAATTACGAAAAAATTTGAAAGATAACCCTAAAGGTAAATTTACAGCTTTTTTGTAAATTATTGAATGCCATAGCTGGAGATAATTGTTTGAAGAGAGAAAATTGTATATGTATTCAGCTTTTCCGCATTTAGTTCTACATATCTAACAAAGGGAGGGCACGACTAAGGAAATTCATTTGGGATCGAGACTTGGTGTAATAGTAGTACTCCTTAACCCTTTAAAGTTCACTACATATTCCCTTTGAAAAATTAACAAAATAACTTCAAAAATGGCTATTAGACATGATGCTGATGATAAATATACAAAGAAAAAAAATTTAGCATTTTTCAATTTTGAGAAATTTACGGTTTCACAGTGAAACCACTGAGCAGTAACAGTCCATTTTTCCTATTCAAACTAACCAATCCAAAAGACTATTTAGAAAAAAAAATCTAATATTTTAAGGCCATAAAACTTTTATATTTTAACGGAATTAATTAAAGAAAAATAATTTTATAAGTTTTTAATTATTGTTTAAAATTTTTCTGCACTTTTATAATTTTAATAAAAATTTGGACATAAAATTACATATATTTGCATTACATACTAAAAATAATATATATATAACTGTTAGATAGTTTGATACACACCCACAGCACAAATCAATCATTAAAAGTTAAATGCTAATTTATAATTAAAAATGTTATATATGTAGAAAATTTAAAAAGGATATCATTTCCAGTTCTTGTGAAATTTTCGAAACATGTCACATTGTCTCATTACTTTTTGCTATCATGCATAATCCGACATCACAGTTAGGGCACATCCATCTCGTTCTGTGAGGTTTCACTCTGGTACTGCAATAAGTACATCTTCTGGATTTGCATTTGGTTGGAATGTGGCCAACATTTTTAAGTCTGTCCTTTTCAGAAACTGTATGTTTCCTGAATTTCAGTTTCACGGGTTCAGAATAAGAGTTAGACGCAAACCATTTTTCAGGAAATTTTTGATGTCCTATTGACACAAGGCATGTTATTAAATCTAACCGAAAACTTTTCAAGTTGTTATAGTAGGGGGTTTTCTCACCGTGCATCAGAGACCAAAGAATGTATGAATTGACGATTGTCATATCAAACAAATGAAAAAATATACGGTGCCACCATTTTTTTGATTTTCTGTCCATTTCGTACATGGATTTGAGTTGGTCAAAATGGTCTACGTAACCCATATTCTTATTGTAGTCTATAACTGCTTTCGGGCATGCTATTTTAATTTTTTCCCCCATCTTTTTCTTTCCTTTCAATTTCACAAGATTTTGTGGCTTCATCTAATGTTGCAAGAATATGTACTATTCTCTTGTCCTTCCACTTGATGCAAGCAATGTCATTATTGCTAACGCTCCAGTCAAAGTCTCCTCGTTTAATTTTTTTGTCCTTTAATAAATTTTTTGGTAAGTTCTTTCTGGACATGTTCACTGTACCACATGCTGTGATATTTTGAGTCTCTAAATGTTTTAACAAATCGTAAGAAATGAAATAATTATCAAAAAGAGCACATGGTTTTTGCCTAATAATTTTTTACTCAAGTTTCTTATAACACGTTCTCCCAGATTTCTTTCAACTTCTTCGATTTTTCCTGTATAAATTTGAAATTCACATGCAAATCCACTTGAATCACATCTCATCCAAACTTTGTAGCCTCTTTTGATGGTTTTCTTTGGCATATATTGTTTCAAGGATGATCGTCCTTTGAACTTGATCATACTTTCATCAATTGCCTGTTTTTGTCCAGGTTTGAAAACTTTGAGAAACATTTCTGATAAATGATCAAGGAGTGGGCGCACTTTGTACAGTTTATCAAAATTCTTTTCTGATTTCTTGGGCATCAAGTTGTTATCATTCAAATGAATGTTCCCTAAAATCCAAATAAATTTTCTCTCTGGCATCAATCCTGAAACAAAGGCATCGTGTAAAATTTCATTTGTTGACCAAAAATCTCTGTAGCCGGGCAATCGTTTTATCCCCATCACTATATTTATAGCTAAAAAACATAATATATCCTGTACAGTAACAGGAGTGAACGCATTGCCTTTTTGCGTAGCATATAAATTCGTTTGGTATACAATTGTTTCTATGAAACTGATAGAAAATAACGTAAAAAAAAATTGAAATCGGTGAAGGATCTTGAAGGGATGTTATTTCATCTGAGGGTCCACTTTGTTCAGTAAAAGGGATATTTCGGATCTTTACAGACGCTTTATTTTTCAAAGTAACTTTAGATATATGGGATGGTCCTGGCACACTTATGTCATCTTTTTCCTCATCAATATCGGTATTTTCACTTGAAGATGACTTTGCAGTCATAACATCCTCTGCTTCACTGAGCGATGATTCATCGGATTCAAAATCAGAAGGTAAGTTGTGAAATACTTCCAGAGCTTCTGGAATGGTTAATCCTTTTCTTGGCATTTAAAAAAAATTACACGTAAAAGCTCTTAAAATATCTTATCACCAATATTAAGAAAGACAAGAAAATGCTAGATTGATATTTCTGTCTTCTCTGAGAACAGCGCAAATACAAAATGCCTAAGGAAAATTTGTCTCTGAGCTCCCAGCCCAAAAATATTGTAACGTCATTTCATTACCAGAACTCACTCCATCTATACATGTCAAGAAAGACGTATGGATTGTTACTTGACCAAATGGTCCATTGTGTCTCCATAAAAGGCACCCATGGTTTGGGGACAACACACGTGCGAACTGACTTAGAGAATGTTTTTGAATTACTATTGCTTTCTTTCTTTGCAACTTACAGACACCTGTTTGTTTAAACCATATATAGAACTGAAACTACAAGTTATAACCCCTTTGTGTTGGGTCCCCCTTATCCTATTGACATAGACAATTTGAATAGAAATGTACTGGTACCAAGGACAATTATACAAGCAAACTCAGTGAGAAAATGTCACAGGAATTATAGCTTCCAGATGTTGGACACAAGCCCATGTCGGGATAGAGAGCAAAAGACAGGAAAATTATTCACACGTACCCAAGGAATGCGATTGAGGTCGGAGGGGGGGGGGAGGTGTAAATGTGTGACTTTGACAGTGAGGGGTGGCGAAGAATGTGAAAGTGACCGGTTTCCGGAGATTACCGTCTCTTACTGGAGTTGGGTTTCGGAGTGAAACCACAAATTTTAATTTCATTTTTCTACTCTTCTGTTTACTTATCAAAATGACTAAACATTGTAATTAATAATTAGAAAGTATAGTAAAACCCCATGCTATAATTTAAAATAACTATTTTTTTAATATTTTTTAAAGTTAAGGGAATTTACCAAAGTTAAAGAGAGACGTCAATATTTTTCTATTTAAGAGGTCTCAATAGTTAAATATAGCCGTAATGTTGTCATCTATTGATAGTAAAAGGAACAAATATGTGAAAAAAAAACACTTTTGGGGATAAATAATTTTTAATTATTATTTTTTAAAAAATGTTTAAAGTGCGGTTTCGGTGTGAAACCACTGAACGTTAAAGGGTTAAGGGTGTTCACCCCTCAATGTAATTCCGTTGAATGGCCACTCAATTCTGAGAAAATAGCCTTCGAAATTCATGCTTAGCTTTTATACAATTAAGTTTTACTTTCCTCTAACGAGTTCGTAGCCTGATTGGCGAATCGTCTGCTTATTATGCCTGAGGTTAGGGCTCGATTCCACGCAATAAGCTTTTTCTTCAATTCATTTAATTATTTTTTAAATATTTTATGTTATATATAACATTTTATTTATAGTATATTGCATTTCACATTATAAGACTATTTGTAACTAATTTTTATATAAAATATCATTTAATATAAATATTTATAATTACAGCAATTTTTTTACTTTATAAAATACAAAATAATTACATAAAATATCATTTAATATTTAATAAACCTTTCATAAATAAATTTATTTAATTTTAAAAAATAATTTAAAGAATTGAAGAAAAAAATTTATCGCATGGAATCGAACCCTAATGTACGGCATAATAAGCAGACGATTCACCAATCAGGCACCTTTACGTATTTTGAATATTTTTTTCAATGGCACTCTCATTATTTTGTTAGAATAACATTTGTATTATTTAGAAATGTACGTCATTGATATAGTAACCTTATTTCATACTTTGCCTAAACAGCTTTAGTCATTCTATAGAATGCCTAGGCAAAGTATGAAATAATTCTCTTATTTCATACTTTGCTGGTAACATATACAATAAAGTTTTAAATTGAATCCTAATTTTTATCAACAAATTTATTTTCCATTATATAAAAACTAAACAGATTACCACAAATACATGAAACAATTACCTGATTTTCTGCCAACTTGTTTCTGTGGAATGATAATCTGGCATGACAGAGCATCTTTGGTATTTGGAATGGGATGATTCAGGAGACAGATGCAGCGAACAACCTAACAGAATAAATATATTTCAACATGATGGCAATATTTAATTTCAAAATATGTATAAATTGAAGGAATTTGGAGCACCTATTTCCCGCAGGGAAACTTAAAACTCCTACCTGGATGACTGTGAGTTGCATTAGTTTGGTTTAACCTTAGCCCATTGCTGCATTTAATGATAATTTAGATTCAAAATATATTTGAATGTTTGACCTCCTTTGCTAATTTTTAACATTTTAAGCCAATAATGTTTCTCTTCATTCTTATAAGTATTATAAAAAGCGTCACAAAATCACAGTATTAACCCTTTCGCTGCGACTGTCACACATACATACATGCCATCATGAAGTACTAGAAGTTCCTGAGCGGTACATATTTGTGACAGTTTTTTCCCTTTCACCACTGAAGGTCACAAATACATGCCCCTAGGTGGGAACATTTGGGAAAACTAATTTTTTCGGGCAATAGATAGTATTATATGACCGTAGGATTTGATATACATGTAGGTTTGAACTTCTACTCTAAATGAGAGAAATATTACTCATATGCACATGAATTTTGATTTATGAACATAAGGGGAAAGTAATGTTTTAGAATCGAATGCTTTATATCTGCTTTTGAAAAGAGCATGTGGGTTTTATTTATAGTAAGGATGAGAGTTTAATTTTCATTAGACAATTAGTTTGGGTTTGCGGTCTATAGTTTTTAGTGGATAATTAGATCTTGTAGACAAAATTTATTTACTGTTACATGGTTGAGAGAAGTGTCAAAAATATTTAACTGAGTTTGGAATACCAGAAATTGAATTCTGAAACAGACCCTGAGAGAAGTGATATGTAAAAATAATATATTCCGATTGCTCTGTTCATTACGAATTTAATGATAGTATTTTGGACACCTGTAAGCCAATTAATTGTAAGAAAATACCTCTCTATGAAAATGCATAATATGAAATTTATAATTCGTTTGATGAACATACTAAAAAAAATCCCTCAAAGCAACAAATAATTTATTATGAATGCAAGGATTGTAATCCAAGAATGTTTGTAGATCCTTGTTTGCAAATGTATAATGTTAAGAATCACATTTAACAATAAATACGGAAAATAAATGTGTATGAACAAGTGGAACTTAAAACGGAAAGAAAGTACTGTATGTAAATACAAAATATATAAAGAATATGCCGTTTGTACAATCTGCAGAGCAATATTAAACACCTTTATATTTCTGTATTTTTATAGATTTAAGTTGACCGACAACAAACCCTCCAGCCTGTAAGTGATGCTAGCAAAAGAAACATCAGTTCACACACGTTTGCATCCTTTGTCCCGAAAGGGTAAGACTAACTCTTGTGAATATTTAATCTTTAAAATTTAAATTCCATAATCAATTTCTTCAGTAAATTTTCCAATGCCAGTCATGTACAGATACAAAATTTAACTTATTCAGAAATTTACAAAAAAATCTTATTTTATAACAAATCTTTAAGCGAGCAAACAACCTGTTTCAAACAGTTTCCAGAGCTTTCCTTCAAGAACAATAGGTTTGTTTAAAGAAAAATATGAAAACTAAAATATTCAAATAATTCTATACAAAATTAAAAATAAAAGGGGAAAACTTTTTGAATGTATAAACTATTAATATTGATATTTAGATTTAATGCTATTTTACTTATTTATATATAAGTGCTAAAAATTAGATCTAAATTACATTTAAAATAAAGTATCAGTTTCACCTGTCCCACTTTTTCTACTTTGTCAGGAACGTAAGAGGGGTCACAATATACTTGTTTGCACCTAGCAGTTTCATTTCCAGATCGTACTCCAACAACTTTACCTCCTTCCATAACCAATTCATCTATCTGTTTATCCAGCATGTATGTTCCACCATAAATTGCACTAAGCCTAATATTAAAATGTAATATTAGAGTATATCCACAGAGTTCATATAAATAGTTATACAATTTATATTTAAAAAATAAAATATTACCTTGCAAATCCTTGAGGAAGCTCACCAAGACCATATAACGGATACAGATATGGACTCTTTCCGTAACGGGCCAATGAATCGCTGTATAATTTAATTCTATTGATGGTTTCTAAACATGGTTTTGCAAGATAACTGTAAAACAAATAGGCAGGAATAAAAAAAAAACATCTTAAAACATGTCAATTTTGCAATAAAAAATAATTCAAACAAAAACACTGGAAAGTTTAATCAACATATGTACTTTTTAAATTCTTTAAGATAAAAATCAAATATAAAAAAAAGGTAGATAATATTGAAACAGTAATGCATACATTTTTCAAAAGAACGATTAAAATATGGTTACCAAATCGTCATCAGTAGATTTATACAACTATTTAAGTTGCTCTATTAAAATTACAATTTATATATAAATTATTCAAATAATCATGTCTAATACAAAAAAAGAGCATATTTTTAAAAAAGTATAATTTAAATATAAAAAAAATTACAATGTTTACTATAAACCATTACAATAATTGATTTAAGTCTTGCCAAACATTTAACATAAATGAGCTCTTTAAAACTGCTAATACCTTAAGGAAAAAGTACTTATGAATTAAAAAAAGGCATGAATATAATAATGAATAACATGAAGAATAATGAAAGACAGGAAAAGCGAAGACTATACATACTCATCATCACGATATAAAGCTAAAGCATGACCAGTAAAATCGGCTGTATCTTTGTCTAAGCCAAATTTTTCATACAGTTGAGCAGTAGTTGTTACATTAGCATCAATATCTTTCCAAGTTTTAGAATCATTAAGGTTGAATTCCTGAACATAGACTAAGAAATTTCTAAACCTCCTTTTTTCAAACATGCCCATCAAATCTACACAAATTTGAAAAGAGATTATAAAAGGCTTTTTAATATATATATATATTTCTAATTATTTTAAGCAAATACGATATTTCCACATTACCCAAATACCATGAAAGATGAAATAAATATTTAATCTGAAATATATACACACAAAAATGATGTAAAAAGATAATTAACACATGCATAACTTCTTTTTATACATGTTTAAATTAGTAACTAAAATAAATATTAAAAATACATACAGGTACCTATAAAAAAAATTTAACTAACAAATATATCAATAATATAATCAGTTATTCATTGCTTGTTGATAATGAGCACTTTTTTACAGTGAGAAAATTAAAATATTTTCCTTACTTAAAGATCTACCAAATCCTCTATGCTTGAATTCAATGAACTTTTTAAAAAAACTTTATAAAACATTTTGCAGTATTGGCATTTTCACTCTTTTGGATTTACAAGCTTGTATATAATTCTTGGTACCAAATCAAATACATCTTTAGACATTGTTGGAATTTTAGGATGCATTCAATGCCAAAACTAATGTTTAAAAATAATTTTCCAAACTTTTATCAAGTTTAAGACCCTCAAAATAAACTAAAAGTTGATGAACTTTTGAGGTATCTTATCACTGAACAATCTGAGATTCTACACCATGTTAAGATCAATCAGCAGTGCAAAGAAAGCTTTTTCATAGAACTATACAAGAAATAAATTAGGTGCATATCAAAACAAAATTAGTAAAAAAATTCATAATTAATAAAGGAAAGAAACTTACACAAATATCCTGTCTCATTAAAAATGCTTTTATTCTATATATAACAAATTTGTAACAATCAATAAAAAAACATTTGCCTTGTGAATATAAAACTATATGTGAATCACTTACTTCAGATTTTCAAAATAATTTAATACTAACAATACAATTCTAAAAAAGACATTTTAAGATTTTAATAAAAAATACTAACTTGAACCAAGAGCTTCTTTTTCATCAGCTGGTACTTTGTAAATTTTTCCTGCTTTATAGACATAGCTTCCTTCCACAGATTTAAATTCTAAGTACCTAGTGACTCCAGTATGTATAAGAAGCTTAACAAGTTGACCTGAAAGAAAGAAAACATTTGAAGCATAAGGCACCAACTTGGGTAATTTTTTTAAAAAAAAAGTACAACAATCGCACAAAACAAAAACTTGCAATTTTAAAAAAATAAATAAAAATTATAGCAATGTAAAAGGGTTGCAGGTGTTTATTTTCACTTTCTTCTTTCTCATTTGCTTGTTGATATTATCATTGGAACTATGACTAATTTAGACTCATAACTTATGGTTACTCATATTTACTCATTTTAACTTGATTACTCATATTTTTATAATGATTCCAACAAAAGCTGAAAAAAATTGTACTAGGAAATTATTTTTTTAAAATTACAAATGTTATTAGCAAGGAAAAAAAATATTGTCACTAATTGCATCTATTGATACAAATTTTTTTTCTAAAATGTATGTTTTGAAACTTATTTACTCCCCACAAAAGGAAAATCCATTTGTTATGCTTTAGGAAAAACTTGTTAAGCAATTTGAACAGTCTGGAACTAAAATAAAAAATTCATTACTAAACTTGACTTTTAGGAATAACCTTCTCAATTTTTACCAGGAGCATAGCTACTGCCGTATCAATGATACAGGACACCCAACATGTGTAACTACAGTCCCACTAATAGGGCTCTTATATCTAAAAATGGGCCCCGAGGGAACCCCCCTCAGAACTAGCCATGCCAGTGATTTTTACATAATATGAAAGAGCTAAGCCACAAGTTTGGAGGGTTCCCTCAATTAGCTCTTATGGTTGACAAAATTACAGATAATAACTCCTTGGTCAGTAATGGTTATTAGTCCCATTTTTCAAACAGAGAATTTGAGGCTTTCCTGCTTGAACAACAAAGGTTTTAGACTATCGGTACAAGATCGCAATCGCACCAGATTATTTAAATCTGAATCTAGAAACAAAAGCTTTAAAAGAATACTTGTTTGTGTCAGCATCATAAAACATTTGCAGATAGATAAAACAAAGTGTAGGTTTCCATGTATATATAAAAAAAAATTAGTAAGTCAGAAAACACTGTGTCCATACACTTCACATAAAATCAATGTCTTCTCAAAAATGATAAAAATACAAGTCTAATAACTTGCTATTACACCCTACCTTATTTGGAGAATTTTGCACAACTTCATAACACAAAGATCTTTTCCAAAATTTATTTGCTTAGAACTTATTACCAGATGTCTGCCAAAAATGCTAAAATACAAATATAACTCAATTTGGATTAGTTGTAGTTGCTTTATAAGAACTTTGGTTTTTGTGGAGCAGTATTCACATTTCAGCAATATAAGGATGAAGCTATCCATGGCCTTTTTTAATCATTCATTTGGACATAATTTTATTTGCCAATTCACACGAGGAAGCACCTGCAAATCTGTTGAATTGCTATCCAGTATTTCAAAGATTATGGAATAAAAATTAAGTCTGTTACATGTGCTTTTGGAGTAAGACAAATAAGTTTTCAAAATAAAGATTGGAATTCCCATGGATATATGAGCTATTAATTAAAAAAAAATTATAATTCTAATAACAATAAGAATTCTAATATTTACCATTGGCCATTAAAAACTTGGGTATGAGGTCGACATTCCAGTCCCTAGATCTACCATATTCTTCTAACTGGGTTGCTGGCATACTAAACTTGGCAAATAACTCCTCAAGAGGAGTGATAGAAGCACTTTCTCCACCATAATATTTATTTCTATCCATGTGAAGAACCTTCTTGCCACTCACAGACAACATACCACTTAAGATACATTCCTAAAAATAAAGAATAAAAATTAAATAAAATTCTAATTTATGATAATGGAATCATTAAAAGGTCTGCGAAATTTTTTTTGTAGGAATTTTAACTTTTTACACATACAAGCATATTTTATTTACTGAAAATTGTGTGAATGGCTATAAGATAAAACACAAAACATACCATCCAATTTTTTAATCCAAACAAAATTTTAAACAGTTGAGTACCATGATAGAACAGTCAGCATCAGGCAACACTTGAAAAATACTTTGTTTAAACTTTGGAAATTTATTTTTCACACTAAGCCCAAAAATCAATATAAACAGGTATTAATACTTCTTTCAAACCCATTCTTTTTTTACAAACAGCACCACCATCAATCATAGACAATGCATACAGAAAACTTGTAGTTACATGTGCATTTAAGTTTTCAGCAAATTGTTGTCAAGGAGAGTCATTAATTTTTTTTCATCTAAGAATTCGACTACAAGTAATTTGACATTTTTAATACTGTTATTTCTACTTGTTTGATCACTGCAATTAAATTTCTCAAAAGCACTAGTAAGTACTATAACACACACAAAATAAATGAGGTCAAAACCAATCAACCTTTCAGGTGCATAAATTGTATTTCCCTCCCATACACGAAGAGATTTTTAATTTTTAAAATAAACATGAGGCCTCAGTGTTTTCATCTATAAGCTTTTAAAATGTAAACCCCTCCCATAAGACATTTGTGTACACCATGACTGTATTTTATTTAAATTATTGCCTCTTTATTATAATTTAAAAATATTCAGAACAAATTGTATACAAAATTATATCGCAAGATGGTATAATTTTATGCAAGTTAAAATTCTGCAATGTGTTAATATTAGTATGTCAACATTTATTTAAAACCTAAAATCAAGATTCTGACTTAAAGAGGAATAATTAAATTTACCCTAATAAGACATTCAAAGGTAAAACTGAAAAACCTACTCTTTTGGCCTTTTTAAAATTATATTATACGGAGAAAAATATCTTAAGATCTTGAGTGATGTATTTAGCATCCATGAAAGTATATACTATTTCCACTACAAATTTTAAAATCATAGTAATATTTTAAAGAAATTTATTAATAGCTTTCAATAATGCTAATGTGTGAAGAGAATAGAGCTTTTCTAAAATAAAACTAATTACCGTAATTTCCCAATGAGTGATTTAAAATTATGAAATCTAATGGTGAGAAAGAGAGATTAATGCCACACTACAAATCTGCGCAAGGGCTATTGTTGATGGACCTTGAAATCTTGAACCATGGTGTCAAGTGACGAGGACAACACCCTAGCTGGCAACCCCTCTCTTAACTTTCACACCACACCAATGGGAGGATATTTGAGCCTTGACAGATTTAATGTGCAGCAGCCACCTCTACATAGTGGGTCTTCAGAGGTATTAAGTTCGCATCCATGACACGCCAGCCACGAGTTCGTGACCTGAAATCTCTCTATTGGTATTTTCTATAAAAAGTCAACTAACAGATATAAATTTTGAGGCCACTCACGACTTTTCTAATTATAAAATAAAGATGTTTTATCATTATGTGGCCAATTTATTTACGTTAAAGAAATTTAAGAGTTCAATAGTTATTCATAACCATTCTTTATTCTGAATGACTTGAAATTGGTAGTAAATTAGAGGCTGCCCCCAGTGACAAAGAGCTTTAGGCCTGAGATCTGCAAGCAGCGACTCTTCAGATGTCTGCTTCTATGTATTATTAAAAAAATTATGCCAATTAAAATATTTTTCCATATTTGTATAACATTAAAACATTTGACTTGTTTGTGGTAGTTACTTTTATATTAAATTATTTTCCATAATTCCAGTGAAAATATAAAGAAAGCATTATAAAAGTCTAGATTATTAGCAAATATGTTTTGATGGGAAGATACTCTTCAAAGCGATTTCTAACAATGTTTGTTTGCAAACACTAGTTTAGGAACAGTCATGAATAGATAAACAAAGCACTTTTAAACTCTCAACAGAAGTAAAAAAAAACATTGTTTCATATGCTTAAGGTAATGCAAGATGTGTTGAAATTACTTTTAATTATTTATTTCAACGAGTACTTTTCCAACAAATGAATTTTTTTTTGTCAATATCACTTTCTAATATATCAGAAATTTCGGAGCAAGAAATATCCTTCATATTGAACTTTACAGTATAAGTGCTACACCTAAAGTATCAACATTTAATCTTGATTTCTCACTAGTCCAAAAACATCTCCAATTGAAAACTCAACTGCTGCATTAGTTCCAGGGCAGCACAACGTAAATTCAACAAGAATAATTAAATTTTCAAGTAGAATGTGTTCATTTTTTAAATGGGTTAAATATTTCCACCCATCTTTTATCAATTTTAACATGCTGGTTTTCCCATCATTCCAGTTTATCGGAATTTAAATAAACCAGAGGTGGGGAACCTTTTTACATTTAGAGGCCACATGTAGATTAGGTAGTAATAAAAGGGACCATACACAGGTTAATACACCTAAAAATGCAACTTTTATGAAATTATAGTTTTTATACAATTTGGTGCATTATATAGAAATATTACAAAAAAGTGAATTTTTACTTATTATTTGACAGAAAAAGGTACTGTGTGTGAAGAATATTTTCATATTTCCCATAAGAAACTATTATTAAATAATTTCTCTATGAAAACTAATATTTAAATGCCATTCATGCAGAACAATATGTTCTAACGTTCATGGGATCAGTCAACAATAATAGTAAGAAAATAATTTTTGTGTACTCATAACATGAGTGGTAGCGTTGCACTAGGCGGCAATGTACAATTTGAAATGCACTAATGATCATTCTCGCAAGTAGTCGTTGAAACATACATTCATGCCATTCTTTATTGAATTCCATTGATTTGAAGATTGTTGCAATCTATATAATTAAATATTAATTATATAGATGTACTAGTACAAATTATATAGATACACCAAGTACTAGTTTTAATGAAGGCCACACAAACTCGTGGAGGTTACGGGTTTCCCAAAATATACATTGTCTTCTAATTTCTTCAAACAGAATACTGCCTTTGATTTTATTATAAGGCATTTCTTTCAATAAAAACTCAACACTATTTTCTATATCTGCCCAATTTACTTGTGATGAAGTCGAAAAAATTGGCCCATTGGAAACTGTTTCCTGTGTGTGGTACTTGTTTCAGAACTTTTGACATATTGGAAACAATGTTTTGCAAAAATTCTGCACTTCTTTGGTAAACTTTTCTGTTATGCTTGGATTTGATTCTTCTGACAATTTCCTTTTTATTATTAAAGGAATAAATTTTTCTTCAAATTGTGATATTTACCAAAGGACAAAATCGTTCAAAATAAGAACTCTTCTACGGCTGAAATACGTTCACTATTAACCTTTTGAGGAAAATAGATGCTGATTATGTACAAAATGCATTAATATCTTTGATAATTCATACTGTACTGGCACATGACGCGCAACGGTTCGGCCTAGAATATTTGAATACAGAGATTAACAGATTAGTTATTGAAAAGAGGACACTTTTCAAGGACTGAACCAAGAAAAGGACTGTCTTCCTGATTGGTCACCTTACCATATACAAACTAAAAGCAATTTGATCAAAAAAGCACTGTTTTGCACTTTATTTAAAATTTGAATTTCTTGAAATATCTGTAAAATTACATAGTTATTTAAAAGCAATGTGATGACATTCTTCCCCATAAATTACTCTTTCATTTTTATTCAAAATTGATGTTTATACAAAAATTGATATTTTTCTACCACAATTAATTTACTTACCAGGCCTTTAACTGAACAAAAGTTTAAATTTAACTATTGAGCTTATAAAAGAAGATACCATAAAATCCGGCGTATAGCGCATACCTATACTTTCAAGCTGTATTTTTTAATTTTAAGATATATTCGCCGTATAATGCGCACCCCCCTCTTTTATGAAGAAACCTAGCAATAAATACTCTTACGTTTTGAAGTCATTTTTTTTAAGGTATTATCCCAACATTTTGAAGAAATAGTATATTTCTAGAACTACAACCCTTTAAGTTCATAAAAAATGTCATTTCTTTTAAATAAACTGTATTTTAAAATAAGTAGAAGCCTATACATATAATTTTTTTATGCTCATCTCTTTTTAATTTTTAAAACTATCGTTTTTATTCCCGGCATATAACGCGAACCCTTAAATTTCAATCATATTTTTTGTGTTAAAAGTGCGCGTAATACACCTGATTTTACGGTAAGTAAAAATTTAACTGCACAGCTACATTGATTATGTTTTCATAACACTATTTTGGAACAAAAAATAATGCAATAAAATAATGTAAATATGGCCTAAAAAACCTTGAATATATGAATACTTATAATACCTTTATTAATATTTAATAGCTAATTAAGATCAAACTTTTAATTAAGTTAATAAAAATACGTATAAATTTTCACAACTTCAAAACTGATTATTTAGCTTTAATTTATACAAAGTTGTGATCAGAAAACAGTTTTATCAGCTCAACCTCCAAAACCAAAAATTGCTTTATAAGAGATGGAAACCAGTTTGGTTTCATGCATTAATAGCCTTTTTTTCACAGGTGTGTTATACGCACTAGTCTCGACCCCTCTAATTGGATGGTAGGTTGCTCAATGCACCTTTCTGTGATGATGGTGTACTGCTAGTGTGTGATAATCCAAGAGGCCAGGGAGTTTTTATGTTGAAAAAGGCGAACTTTTGAGCAAAAAAGATATTCAGGCTAATTTCTTCAACTATTCATGGAATTATAACTAGTTATATGAGGACTTTCTGAAGATATTTTCCAAGAAAATCTATTTTCAAAAAAATAAAACTTTTGAGCTACTTTGAATGAAAGACAAAACTTTTATAAAAAAAATCTTCAGTTAAAATCTTTATGCTAAAAACAACTAAACATTGATTATGTACATTTACATATAAAAAATTCAGTGTGTGTCAGTCTTTAAAGCAAGGATAAACATACTTCACAAAAGTAAAAGTTTTTCTTTTTTAGTGACTTTTTACTTTTTGTCCACAAACTATGCATCTTTTTTGATTTCCCCATTTTTATCTACATTTAGTTTAAGAAATCATCTCTCAGAAAGCCTTGGTCACCACAAATGTTTTTTCGTCTAATTAAAAAAAAAAGCCGAATAAAAACAGGAATTCCTAAAACCAGTGTGGAATGTTTATATACCCAAAGAAAAAAAGATGAAACAAACCTTATTTAAAACACTTGAAATTACCCAATGAACTTCAAACACCCAAGGTCAAAACCTCAGGTTTGATTAAAATGTAGTTGACTTGTAGCCCCTCATTTAACAGTTTAAAGTACTACTAATTAAATGTGTATGCTTGAGAATGCATATATGAAACACACAACATGATAGATCAGTATGAACTACAATGCCCCGGTGCATCACCTGGCTGCCAGCGAAATTTAGGGTAGATGCATATGTGACACACCCGTCTCTTAAAATGTTTTCCCATTGATCAGTATATCACCGCAAAAAGATTAAGGCATCTTTGCTTATATTAAATAAAATTTGAATGCCAGCCAGAAAAGTGTTTAAATATTTATATATTACGACTTTGCTATCTAGAACTTCTAGTTTCATACTCTTCATTTCAAACAAATTTGAACTCTTTTTTTGTTATAAAATATATTCCATAATTAATCTCCTATATAATAAAGCTAAACGAGTTTACACTTAACATGTTCGAGTGAAAAATAAATTATGGAATATATTTTGAAATTTCAAATATAGCATTATAAACAGATGTACGAATTAAAATATTAAAATTTTCATGAAAACAAACATTTCTTCATCTAAAAATGTTTCTAGTTTAGTTCAGGCTCCTACATTTTTGAAGACAGCCTTGAAATAAAACTTATATATATACAAGATATATCATATTATATATATTAACTAACCTTTCAGAATAAAAATATATTATCATACCACAGTCAACTTTTGGAAATGCAAAAGTATAAACCCACTCCCTCAGTAAATCGAAGTTTCTAACTAATTTCTATCAAACTAATTTACTCAAATTTGAAATTGCAAAAAGACTACTTTGAATTGAACATAGTTTGTACCATTATTGCCATCAGATGCCGCTGCCAAAATACCTTGTTTCATATATTTAATTGTATGTTTTTTCTGACAAGTAGCAAGTGTACTAAATATAGTAGATGTTTTAATCCTTGTAAATCTACTGCATGGTCATTTCAGTTTCACCCCCCGCACGAAAGAATAACATGATCGGCTAAATTCAAATTGAACATTACGCTTTAAAAAATATTTTTATTAAAAGTACTTCAGGCCTGGTTATATTTGATTCAACTAATTTGATTAAAAAAAAATCTAGAGTAACTGCCATTTGATTTCTCATTTTTCACAACATTAATATACAGTAACAAATGCACATTTCATAATATCACGAAATACTTACTCCCTCTCCCTTTGGGATGCAACACAATTATATAAATTCCTTTTTATAACATTCTTTATGTTTGGAAATATACCATCTTTATTAGACATTGTGGTAATAATAGAAATGAAGCATTCAGGAAAATTGATGCATAAGAAATACAAATGTGAGGAAAGTACAAAATCACTTCTATTTTCAGAAAGTTACAACAGAAAAAAAAAATGTTTTGCTTTATGAAACTGCCCATATGAATGGATAAGGAGCTAATATATAATAAAATACAATATGTAAGAGGAGAAAGACAAACTCCACAGAATTTTTTTTTAAAACTTAAAGGCAATAAATGGTAAAGTTTTATTTGCAACTAATTTCTACCTTTTTTTTTTAATTACAGTGTATAAAACAAATAACTGTAGGGGAGAAAATAGTTGGCGAATGACTGAAATTTTATCCAAATGCATAAAAATGAACAACCTAGACAAAAAAAAGTATAAAAGGCTGAAAGGCATAACATTTACACTTAGCGCATAAAAGTTGGAAGGTATGCATTTTTATATTCCATTGTACTAAGTAATTCTGTAACAAAAAATTGTTTTGTTTGCATTTTTCAATAAACAATTTAGAAATAACATAGGTGTACATCAACAACATAACTTCACTATCACATATTGCCTAAAATAATTTCAATCTATAGAGAGAACATGCCAAATTCTGTTACATCATTGCGTTAGTAGATAATGTATCATTATCATCAATGTTTACACAACTTTATGAGCAACACTTTGGAAAAGCAGTCGCCAAACTATGGCCTCTATAAATGATAAATATAGTGATGATTATTATTGTCTGGGAATGATTGCTTTTATAAAAGAAATATATATATAGTAAAAAAGTTCTGAAGAAATAAAATGCGTTAGCAGCTCAACCATTTCATAAGATACGAGTCAACAGTGTTCTCGTTTTAGAAAAAGAAATCTTTTTTTTTTAAAGTTCATCAGCAGCTTTGATTAAAAATAGTTTAATTTATTTGATGGAATGTTGCAAACAGTTTTATCATACCAAAAATGATTAGATCCAGGTATAATGTACACCCCTGCATTGCAAGGGACAGCAGGATTCTAGGGGGCCTTAAGACTGACTTTGCATGAAGGCTTTGATGTTCTCCGTTATGCCACTGATCATATCTATATTTTGCCTTTTCAATTTATCTTTGAAAATCCCTCATAGCAAGGAGATTTTAGAATGTCACAAAATCCAAAATATTCTGAAAGTAAAGACCATTTAATCACACTAAGTGCAGACAGCTGTGTGTGCTATCAGTGAATTTAAATCTTCCGTTAAAAGTTCTTTGAAATATCCTCAAAGCAAGTTTAGAGTCTAAGTTTCACTTGAGTGCATGGAAACTTATCAGTCAACAGATGTCTTGCTACAATTAGGAGAAAACTAAATTTTCCTTTATGTTACTATCAAATGAATAAAAGTGATAGGAAAGAAAGGTAATTGATTTATAATAAACTATTTTTTCAGTATTTTTTTTTTTTTTTGCAGAACTGGGTTTCAAACCAATTATTAAAAATGAAAATAAAAGCAAACTATTTTTAAATTTACAAAACCCAGCAACCACTCAACTCAAATTCAGTGGTGCAACAGCACGAGGGTCAAGGCCTAATGTGCCCACTCTAGAATACGTGACCATTGGGCGCTGAGGTGCATGACCAGATGTCTTGACCAGGTGGTCAGTCTGAAGAGAGACCTACAGTGTTTAAGTCCCCAAGCAAGCTTGGTACTCATTTATCAACCCACTGCAGTAGGGATGAAAGGTTGAGTTGACCTTGCTCAGCCTGAGAATAGAACCTGGACCTGGGGTGTGGAAGAGCGACACACTACCACTCGACCACCAACAACCACTAATAAAATAAATTAAGCAAAGTTAGGAAACATGTAAATGTTGCTTCCTATACGCTAAAATTTTTGGCTTGGTGAGTTTTGACTAAGTATATGTTAAAGCCAATCTTTTTACCAAAAGCTAAGTATTTTAGCAACCTTTATTTGCACTAATTATAAATTAAATCTAGATGAATTTTTTCAGTTTTCCTTTTCATTATGTTTCTTCTGTCAGCATAAGGATTGACAATGAAGTCACGGTCAGATAGTTCAAAATAAAAAAACTGGTAGTGAATTATACCGCTGACTAATTTTGCCTAATCAAAAGACATTGCTGAATACTATCATGGTTATATGCAAACTAAATTATTTTAATGTACTTGGTGTGAACAACTTTCTACTATTGGGTACATACCACAGTATTTTGCAATGTCTTTTCATTTCATAAACTGGTTGACAGTAAAATACATAAGTACCAAAAAAAATTTTTGAATTTTTTTAGTTTTCGAATGTTAGTATTGTGATTTTTCAAGAAATGCATGACAAAAATACACAAATTAAGACTTTAAAGTCATGTTTTCTACTAAATGAGGCAATGATTACTAAGAATTTATTTTTCTCAATTCTTTTAAGAATTTTACTTTTAATCTTCAAGATGTCTTTTGTAATTAAAGGAAAGTTTCTAAGAGTTACAACAGAAAAATTCCAATAATTAAGATTTTTAGAGATGGATTTCTTTGAATTAAAACAATGCTTTTATATTAAAGCTTCAAACATCTGAACACACACACACAAAAAACCATATAATCTAATCAAACTTTATCTATGGAGACTAAGTACTTTTACAAAAAACTTTGTTTAAGATAAAATTTATTTAAATATAAGTGAAAGAAAAATGACTCAAAACACATTAAGGAAAATTTTTAATTCACAATGAACAAAATAAAAAGTAAATTTATGTTTCAAAAAAATAAAAGTAGCTAGCTAAGCAGATATGAAAATATTACATGCATTGTCATCACACACACAAATGTTGTGTCAGTTTACCCCCATCTCCCTTCCCCACCTCCATCAGTAATTTAAAAAACCTCAGTAAAATCCATTAATACATTCTTTAAATTATTGTAATGCAAATTTTAATGAAAGAAATTTTCAAATACACTTTACTATATATATATAATTCTTACATAAGAAATTTATATATATTAAACATTTCACGTTAAAACGCGTTACCGTTTTAATGTTTTGATTCTAGCACGATTTGATAATTATGCAAACTAATACATATGTATTTGAATTTTTTTTCATTTGTGCAGTTATTCTTTTATTAAAAGTAAAATGACTAAAATCTCGAGTTTTAACAAATCTATATTGGTATTCTGAACTTAACTAAAAAAGTAATTAAAACTGATACAATAGTTTATAATTTTTAAAATTACGATTTAATTCCAAAATTCCAGTTGAAATATTTGGATTGAAATAAAAATGACCAGTAGCATTATGTTATTGCTATATAAAATACAAAACTGCACATTCAAATTTAGGAAAAAAAAAGGATTTAAAAATTATTGATTTATTGACGTACAAACTTATTGATTCTAACAGTTAAATAACAGTTTCACTGTTTTGTAATTTTTGGAATTCATGAACTATTAAAAATTTTCAAATAAATGTTTTCTGAAGTGAAAATTTAAATTTTGCAATTTAAAAATAACCATAAGTGTAAGAGAGGAAATTTTCCGAGCTCTGCTGTTAAGGAACTCCCTCCTTGATTAACAGAGTGTAACAGGGTAGTCGAATTGACAGCTTGACTCATACAGCAACTTAAATATTTTTTGCTGAATACTGTGAAGTCTTTCAATTATTGAAATTTTTTGCAATATCATAACAATCTAATATTGAGAACAAAAAGCTATTGATATTGTAGTTTCGATTCAATGCAAGTGAAGGGAAGCAAGGGGCCGTCGCTGATAACACTTATGAGATTAGGCTTAATCTTCAAATTCATCACAATGAAGTTTTTAATCAATCAAAAGAAAAAATACATAATTAAAGAGAAACCAATAAATTATTTACTTTTAAACCGGTACCCAAGACAATAGCATCGTATTCTTCGTCCATGATGTATTCCTTTTAAACTCAATGACTAACAATCAACACAGTTACACTCTTGAAAGGATCACCACACCGCCCGCGGTAGATGATTGTAAAATCACGGTGGCAATTTGGCAAAACTGGTGTACTACTTTTCCTTCCTTGTATTACTCCGCTGTTTCACGGATCATCAGATAATGGTCATTGGAGGAAAAAGTACAGATGAATGCCCTACTTGGGATGATATTTTTATTCTAATTTATTTCAAAATACTTGACCCAAAATCAACAAGCATTTGTGTATATATTTATTTTTAAAAAATGAATAAAGTGCAAAAAAAAAAAAAAATGAATGCAAACGTGATATGAAGTTAATAAAACAAGAAAAGAAAAGTTACGATTGATTGCAATGTTTCAGTTTCAATGTTTCAGTTTCATTTTCTAAATAAAAATCTTAAAATTGGATTACCAATCATATTTTATGTTTGTAAAAAAAATTCTTTTTATCATCATCATTAAAATTTCTGTTACAATTAATTCATGATGTTTTTGAGAAAAAAAATCACAAATTTTAAGGGTATTCTGGTTTTATTTTGAATTTTCAATCTTATTGCGATTATTATGATTTCTATTAAACTCGCGCAAGAATACATTACAAAGCTTTGAAGACAACATTATTCATTGAAGTGCAAAAGAGAAAAAAAAAATACCTCAAATATTTTTTGTGTGTGCTGTACAATTTGATTTGCAATTAATATTATACCTGAATGTATAGATCTTCAGATACCTTGAAGAATTTTCATGGAGAAAATTACCATTATCAGAAAGGATTTGCGATACCATTGATACAGCCAAAACCGAAAGCATATTTAGCTGAAAGAATATCATTGAAAATATCTATTTGATACAATTAATTCAAACTGAAGATTTCAAAAATTAAATATATAATTCTTGTTTCTTTTAAAGGTAGGTTTTATGAAAATTAAAAAAAAGTCCATCAAAGGATGGAAACTTTGACGATTTCATCTGTTGCCTAAATGATATATTTGATATCCCTTACGTCATATCCGTTTTTATGGTCCGGTTCTTTTTTGATATTTCTTGAACTTGAGCAGGTCAATAATTAATAGTGTGGCTAATAGTAGGAATGGAATAAAAAAAAAAAGAGAGGAACAAAGAAAGAGAGAGAGAGATAATGTTAATGTGTAGTTTTGGGAGGAATTTTTTTGCAGTTTATCATTAAACTTTAAATGTTCTCTCGCGAGAAGTATATTTGCCAAAATGTAAGAAATTGAACAGATACAGGCGTCGGCCCAGTTTACTAGTTTTAGCTGAAAAATTCACTTGGGTTCACAAATTAAATTTTTGCTTTGATCTCGATTCGAAGGCCACATTTCATTTCATATTTTAATACTTCATTTAATGAAAACGATCAGATATTTCACTTCATCTGCTCATATAATATTTGAAATATTTTTTGAGATATGCCAATGAAGTTTGCAGCTCTTAAAATATGAGTGATTCGCAAGATTCTCTTAAGCAGGAACAAGAACTGCTTAAGCAAGAATTAGAAAGATTAAGCTGTGAGCTAGAACAAACTACTCATGAGAAAAACTTATCTGCTCAATATGGACTTGTGTTACTAGAAGAAAAAGAAAGTTTACAACAAAGATGCGAAGAACTGGAATCATGTTATGATTCGGCAAAAGGAGAATTAGAGCTATTAAGAGAAGTAAGTAGTTTTCTACATTTTCATTTTTAATTGGATGATTAATAAACTGATCTCGAATTAAAAACATCCTTGTAGTTTTTCATTGTAACATTATACAAAGTAGAAAAAATTGAATATCCTAATTTTTGAATAAAAATTTCATACCTTGTTATATTTTTGCTGTACTCGGATGTGATTGTTTTAGTATTAAATAAAGTTAAAAAGGTACATTTAGTTCTACATATTGCTCTTAACATTTCTCTCAGTGCTTGCTTTTTTTATCAGACTAACTGGATATTATTATTTTGCAAAAATAATAAAAATTTAATTCCATTAGATTTTTAAGTAATTTTTTTTTCAGTTTTTTTCTGTTGGCTGGATATTAGACAAAAATTGCCTAACTTAAATGTTATATATAAAAATATAAAAGTCCACTTAGGTCAAATTTTCCGGTACTCTCAGAATAGTACCTTTTTCCTTTTATGTTTTGGTGTGATAAATGTTAAAGTCAAATATTGGGCTACTACCTGTTAGTTGACCGACATAAAAATACATGATTGTACTTAATACATTAAAAATTAATTATTTCTTTAAGACAGGGAGACAAATTCAAAAAAATAAAGAAATTCAAAGTAGAAAAAGTAAGTGTTAATCTAAAATTTTATACTCTGTTTATTGAAAATCACGTAAAAAGTTTAAATAAGTAAAAGGGACTTTCATATCATATTGTTGACCCATTCACATTGAATGAAATTACTTGCCAAATTCTACGATGTTTCCCATGATGGAAAACTTTACCTGTGGATAGACAAACACAATCTTGTTTGCACATACAATGACAGCATTTAGCAATGTCTTTTTATTTTAGGAAATTGGTTGATGGCATAAAATATATGAAATAAATCATGTAAAATTATAAAGAAAAATACTGTGTATATTATGTTCATTTTAGTTATCACCCTTGCATTTGTGATATTTTGTTGTAAAAATATCAGATAAAAACTAAGAAATCAATATTTATCTATTCACATATATATTATTGGGGTGCCTGCCAATTATTTTGATTTACAAAGGAATGTAAATATATAATTGTACATTTGATATTGAAAAATAAACTCGAAATATATTATATTTAGTTATTCAATTAGGTTTAAATTCTTTCTTCCCATGTGCTGTAGTATAGATTTTTTGGTGAAATTGTCGAATCGGCCGCTTCTCCGCCAAATTTAGAAAAATCACGTATTTGGCGCATTTTTGTCAAAATCGACTTCTCCTTCACTGGAGAACAAATTCAGAAGGGTTACCAGATTTAGCGCATTTATCGATGTGGCGAGAAAACACTTGGCGTTAGAAGCGGCCGATTCGACAAATCAACCGATTTTTTTGCTCTTTACATTTGAATGTTTAGTTTTATTCTGCACTTTTATCATTGACATTTGAAAAAAAAAAGAATTTTGTATTTTTTCAAATCACTCCTCATATGTTCAATAAAATTTAAATCTTCAGTATTTATGGTTTTTAGGCGATAATGTATGCCCGACTTTTGTAACACAGGAAGAAGATAGGCATCCTATGCTAAAGTTGTGAATATGTTCCATGTTATGTAAAAACTGTACAAGAAGAAATAAGAACTGTATTTAGTTTAAAAAACATTTAAGAATGCTGAAAACTGTAAAAGTTCTGATAAGCATGTGAATGATATGTGTACTTAATGCAATTTAATTTAGCAATAAAACTCGAAATAAATATAATCCATAATTCTTAGGTAAAATTTAAGGAGAAAAAAATATAGTAAACTAAAATTATGAAAAAAACAAACAAACTTAAAAACATAAATAGAAATAAAAAAATGTTTAGTTACATAATCATTTGTCATTACTTAATAGTAAGCGTAATTGTTTTTAATGGTTTAGACCAGTGGCCTTCAAACTTTTTCAACTCTTAAAACTGTAAGGTGTTTTGGGGAACCTCCTTCCACTCTTGGAAGAATATTACATTAATAATATTAATTTGTAATATCTTATGTCATGTACCCCTGCACTATATTATTTAGTTACTGGGATATGTTGCATTTTTTTACGCAAGCTGTCGAGGCTTTGGCTGTCTGTAGTAACATTTAATTTGTTTTTGTTTTTATTGCCCCACGTTGAGAAATATTTTCCCCATAAGTACATTGTTATGACTGGCATTAAAATGTTTATAGGTGTGTGAGAAATCATGTGTATATTGCATGAATTTACAATTTAAAATTTAGGAGCTTTGTTTTTGCTGAAATTCAGATTTTAACATTGAATCTATTAAAATGTTGATAAGTTGTTTCTTCTCTTTCATTATAAGTGTTTTTTTCCCCACACATGAAAAAGGTGCATTTTCCTTTAGATAACTACTGTATTTACTTGAATATAAGACACATTTTTTTTCCAATATTAAAGTTACTAAAAATCGGTTGCGGTTTAGAATCGAATTAAAAAAGATGCGTTGGATAGGTTTAGAACCTGTAATTGTTCTGTTTTTCATTTTCCACAATTTCACAAGAATTTGGGGTGTGGCTTAGATTTGAGTAAATACGGTAATTAATTTTTCCAAAACTGGGAGGAACTTTAGATACTTGTAGTTATATAAACTTCATAGAAAATGTAAATCTATTTTGCAAACACATTTATGATTTCTTTTTCGTATTCTTATTGTGACTTTTTGGACTTCATGGATATGCTTCAAGGAGCTCTAGGTTTCCCTGGAACACAGTTTGAAGATTACTAGTCTAGACCAGTGATCCCCAAACTTTTAATCTCCATGGACCAGTGAAAGTTGGATAAATTTACTGTGGCCCACTGAGGAGGAGGGATGTTGACAGTTTGTTTTAGATTTTGATTTAATAATTTTAGTTTAATTGTATTTATATATATAAACATGACTTCAGAATAAAATACAGATACACCAAAAATGAATATAAAGGGATTTAACATGGAATATAAAGTGATTTCCATAAAAAGTTGTACAAACCTGAGAGAAATACACCACAGTAAATAAAATGGAAATAATTTAATGTTTCTTGTGGTAACTGGTACTATTCAATCAACGGACCAGTACCGGTCCACGGAGACCACTGGTCTAGACCACAGACACTATCATCCCTAGAGATATGCATGTACATTAAACACTTTAATAAAGATTTTTATTTTGTAATGATGTTTGAATTACCACACTACTTACTGAAAAATCGTAAACTGTCGATTTTTTTATTAAAAAATTTGTTATATAAGCAGTTGAACTTTTGATTTTCTGAGTTCTTTTTACTACTCTTAATACCCAGCCAAACATCGTGTTATTGAATAATGGGATTTACCAATAACAATTATATTAACTGTGCTGTCAAAATTTTAAGTGTAAAAATGAAATTCTTATACATGTATTGGTCCAAAGAATTCCAATTTTTATGAAACCCCTCTTGGTCAGGTACATAATTTTAAGTTTCAAAAATAAATGTTTCAAAAAAAGAAGATTTTTCTCAATTGCTTAACTTCAACTTCATATAAAACTAACGTTGTGTGTTATAGCAATGAACAAATATTAAAACTGTAACTTTGTAAATATGTAACATGTAAATTGATTAGAGTCCTTCTGTCTTTTTCGATATTTTTATAACAATAATAAATTATAAAAGACTGAATTTAAAAAATTGAGATGTTAATAAAAACTTTAAAGAATCGTTTTAGTTATAATAAAATCAGAACATCTGGAATCCACCTTACCAAGTAAAAAACAAAGACTTACACTAATTATAATAACTCCAGCAAAAGATTACAGGTTTTTATCCAAATTCCATATCATAAATCATGACATTATATTCTAAAATTAGACTGTTAGTAAATATCAATATAAACAAAATTACTGGCGAAAGTGAAATGTAGTTTTTCAAATGGTTAGAGGGAAGCTGTGTAAACGGGAAATAATATGGCATGATGTAAGAAGGGCAACAATTCATGCAAACATTATGCTGTAATAAACAATCTTGTGGGAAAAAATAAAAGTTCTATTATTGAATGAAACATTTGTCGTTATGAAGGAACATCTGAAAAAACAAACACATTCTGTCCTTCAAAACACTCAATTGTCACACTTCATTCACAATAACAATCATATAAACCTTGTCACAAAACATAAACCAATCAAGCATAGTATTCTTATTTATGTACAACTCATTTACAACAAACTTGTTTTACAACTTTCCAAACTAATATCTGGTAACAAAATGTCATACAAACTAAAATGAATTACACTAAACTACATACCTCTTGTGACCCTGATCACATCCTGTGGATTATTTTCTCCTTGCAAATAATTCCAATAAAATCTATCTTTTTAATTTTTCCTTTTCTTTCAATCTCATGCAATTTCTGCACTTTAGACATTCATACTTTTCAACAATTGAATCTTTTGTCATAGACCATTTATTCAACTCATTCTGCCTCTTTTCTTCCAAATGATTGAAGAAAGAAGCTATTAATCCTTCCATTCGACTCATTTTGATCAACCTTCCAGTATTCATACGTGTAAGCAGTAATAAAAAAGAGAAGTAAAGGTAAAATTGGCTTATATATAAATACTGCTATTACATTATTAATAAAGTTGTTACTGATAACGAAACTATTGGTTTCTAATTTTTTACATAAAAGGGGTAGCTTGCTTGCAAACATATCACCCAGTTTGACAACATAAATTGGTACTGGGCAGTGCACTAAAATAGGCTCCAATCGAATGATCAATTCACATTGGTTTTCTTAAAAGATTCAAAGGTAGTGTCCTTTGTGATGTTTCACTCTGCAACATCAATCTCAAAAGAAATATAATTATGATTGGACTTTCAAACTGACACGTTCATCATTAAAATCTAGATTGTATGCTATTTGCACTCTTCAAACCAACTATTTTTGTTAGACCTTCTATTGTAGTTTTAATTTATTCCTTTCTTGTGGTATTTCCCAACAAAATCATTAGTTGAATCCTAAGACAAATATATATGCCATTCTAACAAATTAAATATACAGTAATATTTTAAAGCAAACTTTTAGCATCATAGGTATTTTTCTCTTGCTCCAAATTTTAATTAAATTTTTTTCTAAAAGTGTACATTTACTTTTTGACTATATTTTTCATGGTTAATCCAAATGAAATTAAATGAAGATTTGAGTTGCCCTATTTATCAAATAGTTAATTAGACATAGAGCAATCAGTAAAAATTCTTAAACTTTTCCACAAGAACTATGGAGTTTTGTTTTGAAAATCATCAGAGGCTGCTGTAGTTGAGTAGTCATGGTCCTAAACTTGTCCCTGACATTGTTGAGTCATAGGTTGGGCTAGAGCAGTGATACTCAACCCAAGGGCTGCATGAAACCCGGTGGCTTTTTTGAGTGGCTCGGCTATGGCCCATTGCACTAAAAAGTTCAATTATTTAAGAACTCTGTGCTAAAAGTTTAGTGGGGAATTCTATTAATAAAGCAATGAAATCTATCAATTTTTTTTTTTTGATAATAGAATGCAAACAAGAGGGTTGGTTATGAAATCAAAACTACCTCATAACTCAGTAAAAAATGCATAAAAGTAAATATTTTGTGTGTTTTTGATAGAACGGTTAATGAAGTATTAAAAGGGAAGCCAAAAATGAGAGTTTTAATATTTTGATCAATTTTGTTTTGTCCAATGCTGCTTTGGTCTTATAGTGTTCCCCCTTCCTTCATACATATGTTGTGGCTCACGTGAAATACCTGTCATGTATGTGGCCCGGCGGGAAAAAAAGTTGAGTTCCTCTGGGTTAGAGTCTTGTTGCCACTGAAGATCCAACATGTAAAGGGGCTGATGCATTTTAAATCTATCAAGGCTTAATATCTGCTTATTAATATGATGTGGAAGCTTAAAAAGTGGAGGGTCAACTCACGTGTTATCCTCATCACTTTACCAAGATTCAAAATTACAAGGTCTGTTGTTAGTAGCTCATGCACAGCTTCAAAGTGCAGTGTTAGTATAAAATCAAATCTGAAAAATTATCAGTATTTTAAAAAGAATACTTGCTGATTTAAAATAATGAATAGCAACAAAGAACACAGGTGTATAACTTAAAATAATTTTGCATTGTAATGCCCTATGCTTTCTAATATAATTGGCTTACCAGAAAGAAATCCGTAGCATGCCAAGAAGTCTGCAAAACGTCAAATTTGAGAAGCACCCTGATTCATTCTAGTTTTAATTATTGTTCATGTCAACTAAAATCATGTGGCATTACCATGAGAGATAAGGATGTCAACATCATTACTTAAAAAAATCTAAAATGTTTAAATTATCAATTATGACTGTTTTAATACAAATTGCAATTGTTTAAAGTGCTTTTGATTGGATCCTATTTTGATGTTTCCCTTGGTAACAAGTTATTTAAGATGTTAAATAATTAAAAAACTGAAGTTTTTTAAATAATTACCTTAGAATCAAATTAAAAAAAATGTGTTGTATGGGACAATTAGAACAATTACAGATTCTAAACTATTTTATACTATTTTTTATTTTTCACAAAGACTTGTTGAGAATTTGGGGTGGGGCTTAGATTTGAGTAAATATAATATTTTATTTATTAAAATGGAATTTGCTAATTCCCAGGAAAGTGCACTGTCTAATATTCATTTCAATCTAAATGTTAAATTGAAAATTTTATGAAAAAGAAGGTTAAGATATTGTTCAGCATAAAGACCTTTTCATTCTTTTCTATTCTAAACTGCAACTATTATCAGAAAGGTTGAGAAAATTTTTATATAGTGTTTGCAATAAGTTTGATATGATAAAAAGAACAAAATGGAGTTTTCAAACTAATCTGCAGTTTTTCTTCAGAAATTAGAATTGTTCATTGTCAACAATTTTTTTCTATTTCTTTTGATTCTCAGTCTAATTTTTTACAAAATGAAGCTTTTACTTCATGTTATGATTTTTTTTTTTACATTAACAACAGTGCCACCAATGATTTTTCAGATGTGACAGTATTTTGTTTTATGTTGCAATGACTTCAAATTTGAAAATCATGTTTCAGTACTATCTTGAAGCAATTTTAAAGTTTTCACTAAGGGGCAGAGGCGTAACTACTGCCATATCAATGATAGGGGGCCCCCAAGCTACAAGGGCCCCAGCATGTGTAACTACAGCCCCACTAACAGAGTTCTCATATCTAAAAAAGGGTCCTGAAGGAATTTTGATACAGGGCCCACTCAGTTTTAGCTACGCCAGTGCTAAAGGGTATACAAAAATCTGATTTTACCTGCTTTTTTTTACAGCAATTAGTTTCTCATGCAGAATATACCTACATAATGTAATTAAAATGATTTTTTATGTTGCTGAGGCTACTAGAATAGGATAAACTTAAAATCCTTACAATAAATTTTATTCACAATTACATTGAATAAAGGAATTATTTTGCTAATACAAAAAGCTTACTTATGTACTGATCTTGTAAATCGAACAGCAATTCTTTAAATTTGATATGTGCTTTATTTGGTAGGTTTTGCAGAGTTTAACCTAATCTTTGAATTAAAAAGTACATTTTTAAAAAGAGATGTTTGTATATATAATATATGATCCCTTTATAAAGGAAAGATTAAAACAGTTCTTGTTGATAAATTTTAAGCTTGCTAAAAAAATTGTAACTAAGTTTAATTTTTTTTTATAATGTTCACTCTTTACTTATTTTTGTACTGCTGTGCCCCCTCCCTCTACATACATTTTGAGTAAGATGATTGTATGCATTTCTGGGAATAGCTTCTTAAGAATAGTCCCAATACAAGATAAAAATAAAATTGTAATTTCTTTTTTAATTGAAAAAGAGGATTTGTCTTCTAAGTTCAATTTAATTACGAAGTTTGAAAAGCATTTAAATAGAGAAATTGAATTGATTCATGGATAAACAAAACTATGCAAAGTGCATTAGATGTAAATCCAAAGGTTGACCTAAATATTCAGATAAATGTATTATAATTCATTCTTATCAATGAACTTGTTACATTTTTTGGTTATAAATATTCTATCTCATCTGTATACATGATCAAATATTTTAAGTCAATGAACAAACAACCATTATATATTTTATTCAACAAATGATGAATTAAATGCTAGGTGTGATTGTTATTTGTAAAACATTGCAAGATATCTCTTTTTGAATTCTCTTATTTCTTGCATTACTATTAAAATAAATAATTGTCTTCATTTTTTTTATCTCCTTTGCTCTTAGGCTCTAGCGAAGTATCAAACAAATCAAAAAGTTACAGCCTCAAGTGGTATTGAACAAGAAGAGAGTCTTCTCTTGGAGACTGCTAGCAAAGAAGCTTCTTTCACTTCGACAGTTTTAGAATTGGAAAAAGAACTCAAACAAGTATGTTAAGCATCTATTTTGAAGCATTAAATAATTAAATGAAATTCAATTATAGCTGCTTCTGGTTATATTTTTAAAAACAGTATTTGTAAGTTTTAAATTTGTCATCTCTAAAAAGTAATAAAATTAATTTGCATCTAAATGTAGAATTCTTTAATGATGGAGTTATTGCATTGATATTTTAAACATCTTATAAAAAAGGAATTTTAGGAGTAATTTTTAAGAAGAAAAAAGTGGCCCCATATTTATACATACACACTTATGCATATTTGTAAATTATATCAGTATTTTTTAAAGCTTATAATTATCACAGTACTTATTATTCTCGGTAAAAGTTTAAAAAGTGTTTCGTTTGTTTAAAGTAGAAATTTCCCCCTGCATTTATTATTTATTAATGTTTTTATAACTACAATAATTTCCAAGGAGATTAAATAAGTTCAGTATATATGTATATATAATATGTATGAATTTTATTTTTAAATTAACTTTTATTTTAATCTAGAACAAAGATCTTAAACTGCAAACTTATTTTACTATAAAGATTTAAAATGGTAAAAATATTTTGTTGTAAAAGTCAAATTTTTTATTTATTATCCTTATATGAATTGTTATCTTTTAAATTATTTTCTCTTTCATAAACTAATATTAATATAAATCTTTTGTTTTGTTAGGCAAGGCAAGAAGTTTCTCGTGTTGGTGTAGAAAAAGAAAGAATTATCCAAGAAAATATTGATCTTGCCAAAAACTGTGATGTTAGTGAATGGGAGAAAAAGAATTATAAAGCTGAATTGAAAGAATTAAAGTTGCGTGAAGCACGTCTCTTGAGTGATAATAATGAATTAGAAGAGGAAAATATATCCTTGCAGAAGCAAATATCATCTCTCCGTTCCTCTCAGGTATGAAAGATACTTGCTCAAAAGTATTGCATTTATTCACATTTCAAACATTTAAATTTGCTTTTAAGTCCTCAAAACAGTAATTAATAGTTCTTATCAGTATTAACATGATGATTTTATGATTTTTAAATAAAAAAATTTAAATCAATATAATTAATATTTATTTGTTGTTGCTTATGCCACCTGATTGACAGTTAACATCAAATCAAGGTCCACGAAATTCATCACGGCCAAGGGCAAGATTTTTACATCTGTTGTTAGCCTTAGCTTTGAGCACCATGCAGGTGAATTGTTTAGTATGCGTTTCATATATTAGCAAAATTTATGCACTTGGTAATTATATGAGTTAAATGAAAAATTTTGAGACATTTAGAAGGAGAAAACATTTATAAAAGTATATGAATTCATTGGTATCCAGAATTGTTTTTGCAGGTTTAAACATTTTATTTCCCTTAAAAAGTTGTTGCTGCTAATGCCACCTGATCGGCAACGCTAGATGGAGGCTCACAAAATTTATTGTGGTAAAAGGCTAGATTCTACACCTGTAGTTAGTTAGCTGTAGCTTTAAGCACCATACAGGTGGCAATATGTTTTGGCTTTGTTCCTCCCCAATTTTGAGGGAGAACACCCTGGGGGTAGTCAGGACTCCCATCTCTCTTCCCTTTCCACCAACCTCATGAAAGGACTTGCAGCTCGAGGACTATTTAGAGTACCCCATGCCGCAAAGGCACCATACATTTACAAACATCCATTCCTTCTCCGGGATTTAAACCCAGGCCCTATGGCATCGCCAACTACTATACCGTATGGGTGGTTAATTTATTATTTAAACCAGACAAATACTCTTCTATAATAAAAAAAAAGCTTTTCTATCGTTGAGCTGTTAATTTATTGTTTTTATTAATCCTCATATAATCACACTTTTTAAATATTTCAAGTATTCAAAATTCCCCTAAAAGTTTCAGAAATGCATTGGAGTATGTTGGTTGTTTCACTCTTTTTCAATAAATCAAATTTCAGTTTGATCATGCTTTTCAGGTGATTTTTCTCCTGTTTTTGAGTTAATGCAAATTTTACAAGTTGTATTTGTAAATTTTTCTAAAATATATTTACTCGAGACTGAATATTTTGTAATTTTTGTTTTCATTTATTAGAAAAATACATAAATAAAATAAGACTATATCAAAGATTATTTAACTCTCCTTGGCTGGTAATCATCTCATATTTTGTAATTAAAAATAACAAAAATAACCTTTACATCCTTTATTTATGAAACTGTATAATCTGTGACTTATTCAATTCCTACTATTAGCTCACACTGTCTATATATTTATTTATTTATATGTTTGTATATTTATTTATTTATCTTGGTGGAATTTTCAATCATTAATAAAATACATTTTAAAGCGCTGAATTGAGCTGAAATTTTATATACAGGATCATTTTGGATGACAATACAATAATTTAATTATAATTAATAAAAATTAATTGATTAAAACTAATTATTTAAAGAATTACAAATACAGCCACGTTGGGGACTTAGCATCCATTTTGACGACTTGTGTCAAAACTTGAAAAGGTTTTTTTCTCACGTCTTGAAGCATTCAGTTGGACTGAAATTAAAAGGACAATACGATACTTTAATGATAATTAAAAAACTAATTACCACTTAATGTTGTGATTCTGTCCTATTTATATACATATTTATATTAATTGTAACTATTTAATAAAAAGTAGCTAAAATAAAAATTTTCGTTGTTAATCTAAGTAGGAATTGACTTAAAAACTATTTTTTTATATTACTTGTTTTTGTATATTGATTTTCCAAAAGTTTTTTCTAAGTTCGTTTTTTACTATGATACATACGATTAAATTCTTATTTAATTTTCAGTATACCTTTCAGCATTGTTTTGAGTAGGATATTTGGGATACAAATAATACTGACCTTAAAAAATATTGAAGAATTTTATATTTCTAAAAAACATGAAAAATAAATGCAGTTAAATTTTATATATAACTATTATGAATTTGTTATAATTCAAAGTAAATTATCAATGAATCATAGTAAATAAAAAAAAATTGAATTACAGTTGAAATTTAATGATAAAAAGTGACATTTAATTCATATATTGATGTTTATATTTTTGTATTGCTGCAAATTGCCAAAATAACCAGATAAATTCTAAAAAGTTTTTAAAGAATTTAAATAAATGCCTATAAATGTTACCTTCCCATTTTGTTGAAAATATCATGTTTTACCTAAGTAGGTCTAATCAACCCCAGTAGTAAAATTTTTTTTAGGCCCTATAAAAAGTATTTTCTAAATAAGTTCATTTTATATATTATTAATAATGATCATTATACCAAGCATATTTTAATTCATTTAAATTTCCTCCCTCCTTTTTTTTTCTCTCTTATTTTAACTATTTGACCAGTTTCTCGATTCCATATACGATTTTGACTGTATTACAACAAATGAAATAATTCATAAATTTTAACTATAATTTTTATTTGCATCTTGTAATTACATTATTCGCAATGTTTTATGTTATAAAAAAGATATATAATAAATATTTACAAGTTCTTGGCACAGGAATGTGTGGTGTAATGGACATCTGGTCTGAGTTTTTCTGTCTTTCTGAGGGTGACGTTCCTTACATCTTCCTTATTTAGGTGTTCTAACATCTGAAGTTTCATCTTTTCTTGCTAGTTCTTATTCTTGATTATTCTTACTGATATGTTATTTTTCACCTAACATTTCTATGATTCTCTTGTCCAAGTTTCTTTAGAGAAAGGTGCCTTTTGAAAAGTTTGTGCTCATTGTATGGTGGATTGACATGCATAAATATAACAAAAACGTTAATTATATCTACTTCAATCATATAAAATAAACATTGGCTACCTTCTTGTTTCTCTTTTGCATCCATAAGTAGCAGCTAGTTTATGTCATATCTACTCCACCTTTAGTTTAATTATAGAATGAAATTATATCTTGTGTTGTATTTCTTTTCCTTTTCTTATGAAACATTTTTTCTGTCATGATGTAAAGTGGATAGAATAGTTACACTTATTTTTATAATCTTGTATGACACAAAGGTGCTACCCTTTTAAAACCCAAACATCAATAATGATTTTCAGATATTGAGGGTTGAACTTCAAGAGAAATAAGACTTTTTTTAGAGTTTCAACAACAGTTAGTCTTCTCTTCAATTATTTGTCAGATAGGATAAAATCTGAACCCCCCCCCCCAAACAATGCTTTCTGTCAATTTTATGGGATACAAAACAATATATTTCTACGACATACCACATTTATGATTCACCATATTATATGCACAGTAAAAATTTCAAATTTATCCATACAGTACTTTGAACCTGATTCACAGCCTAGATTTGAATTTTTAAGTAATTGATGGTTTTTTTATTTTTATTTGCATCACATGATCAAGGTAGCATTAATGGCATATTTTCTTCTGAATTTCAATTCATTATTGTCATGTATTAACTATTCATTAAAATGAAGTCTATTGAAAATACTAAATTTGTTTTACAATAATTTCTATGCATGTTAATAATATGGGATTATTCAACCCAGATAGGAATATGTTATTTTTTAAATTTTCCCTTGGTGATTTAAAAATATATGTCTCCAAGAAAGCATTGCATACCAAAGGAATATATACTTTTGAGGAATAAAAAACATTTGTATACTCAAAATTAAAATCTCAGAAGATATCAAAAGATTAATTTCAAAAATTAGTTGAATTGACCCATACAAGGTTGGAAGGTTAAAAAAGAATGCATAAAATGACAAAAAAAATTTATTGAATAAATATGCATTTTTTTTTTTAAATTTAAGAATGACAATCAATATTTGTACATAAACAATCAATGTTTATAATGCATCAATAAAAAACACAAACTAATTAAAATCTAGACCCTGATAATTTTTCAGAAAATTCATTGTAAAGTAATATCCTTATTAGATTATTTGCTGTATTTGTGTTAAAATATTTAATGTTTTACAGGTTGAATTTGAAGGAGCCAAACATGAGGTTAGATGTTTGCAAGAAGAGATTGAAGCTGCTAAGGGACAAATTGAAGAATTAACATCCTTGAAAAGAATTGCAGAGAAACAACTTGAAGAAGCTCTTGAAGCTTTACAGTCTGAGCGAGAACAAAAATATGCTCTTAAAAAGGAGCTTGATCAGCGTGTTAATTCAGAATCAATTTTCAACATAAACAACTTGGGATTTTCTGGATTTGGACTTGGAAGTAAGAATCCAAATTATGGCAGTGTTGATAGTTTTTTTGCACCATCATCACTTACTGTGCATGGAAGTATTAACAGCTTAATTTTTCGATATGCAAATTCTAAAACAGGGAAAAAGCTTTCAAAAAATCCATGCATGTGTTTGACTACTGCTTTTGAAATGCTCGTAGCTTGCATTATTTCTATCTTTGCGCCTTAATTTTCCTTTGCTTATCTTTCTTTAAAAATTGGCATGGGTTTTTGGTTAGCTACATAATTATTGTTTATTTTAATTTTTATTTACATTTTCCATGTTATATTATTTTTTTAATGTTATGTTTTTAAATATTCCAAATGGTTCAAGTTATTTATAAAAATACTAATTAATTGAATATATTTGGGAAGAATTAAATGATTTACCATTCCTAAAGGAGAATGTCTTTTATGCTTACCATTTATTGTACAAATACAAAATGCATTATTTTTGTTAAATAATTTGTACTGGAAAAATTAATTTGATGATTATTGGCATTGATTGTTAAGTTTTTATTTTAATAATTTTATAAATTTTAAAATGATTTATTAAGCAGTCTTTTTTAATCACTACTGTATTTAAAAAAAAAATCATCAGATGAGTGATTTTTAAAGGCAATATTTTTCACGTTGTGTGGAACTTAGACTATTTTAAAATGGGAGAAGTTGCAATACTTATCCTAAAAAAAGGTGTTAAGGGATTATATAGAAAGACATATTCTGTTTATCTTATTAGGTTTATGTGGGTATTTTATTAGCATTGTTTTATCTTTTGTTGATCTCTCTTGGGAAAATAATTGTGATGTATACCGGTGAATTTATTATTCAAGAATTATATATTTTTTTATTTATTGGGATCTCAAAGGTTGTTATTTTAAAAGTATTGCTATAAAGTATTAATATGCTGTCATTCAAGGACTTCAAATTCCTTTCAGTGAATGATTAATTGTTTTTCTTTTTTACTTTCATTTATGAGAACAAAAGCTAGTCTTAAAAAACCAAAAAAAAAAATGTTTGGAGCTTTTAGATTTAAATTATTTGTTCTGAATTTATTGTGAAGTGTAAGTTAAACATTCTATTTTAGTTTAATCTCTGTATGAAGTGATATATAATCTAATTTAACCTGAATTTTGAAAGACAGGTTTTATTAGGCGGAATAGTAATGTTGTTTTGGCAGCAACTTTAATTTTTTTTGGAAAGCTCCTTTAAAAAATACTTAGGTGTTTTTTGTAAAATAAAACATTTATCACAAAATGTTTTCATGTTTCTCTTTTTGCATAACGATTCTAGTATTGTTTGTGTAATTTTTTGTTTTGTTTCCAAATGTTGAAGTGACCTTTATTTGTATGACTTCATTATCTAGGCTTATGGTCTAAAGCTCTAAAAAATTTACTTCGATAAACTTACTTTACTTTTAATCAACAATTGAAAGGAAAAATATATAACAGTTTTGAAACATGGAAATATTTTAAATAAAACTTGACTGAGCATTTTTTGCTTACGTTTGATCTCAAGTTATGAAACATATTTTCATTTGTGTATTTCATTATACTGTGGCTTAAAATGTACAATTCTGAAACATTTAACTTCTGAGGACAGTTTTTTTTAAAAAAACAAATACTCAAAATGATTTTTTTTTTTTTTTTTTGTGATTGTAAATGTGCATGTAATTTGATTTATTATAAATATCCTTATTTATATGTATTATAAATTTGTTACATTCACCACAAAAAAATGTTGATTAATATTCTTAGAAAGCACACTGATTTTTTAATTATTTTTATTTGAATTCAATCTTTTTGCTTGTTTTTTTACTTCAGCTGATTATATATAGGATCACTGCTACTACAGAATGTCCCAATAAAATGTATACACACTTTTGAATGACAACACTAACAATTATTTTGATACAGAAAAATTTCAAAATTCATATTAATTTGAACAAATGTAGGAAACAACAATTTAACAAAAGTTCCAGGCACAGTTGATCATGTTGAATGATGGAATTTAAAACTTTCTTAACCATTTCAATGGGTATTTGGGCACATTTTTTTTCAGTGGTTGCTCTCAACTCATTGTTCTGGACGTGACCCCCACAGAAAAAAATCCATCAGGATCGAATCCGGTTAGTGTGGAGGGTGCTTCGTTCTTCCTTTTCGTCCTATCCATTTGTTTGGCAGGTGGCTATCTCTTGTGTCACAATGGTAGTGGAGATGTGTTCCATCTTATGGTGAACATACCATTCTTCATTCCTAAACATCTCTTAGGTGCATTACATAGTGATTGCTTGTAACAAGTTGAGGTACATTGCACCATTTTAAGTATGATCTAAAAAGAAAGGTCCAATTAAAAAAAAATGCTGATAAGCTACACACTCTGTAATTCTTGTTAAGTTCACACAGTGTTTCACTGTCCCTTGAAGATTGTCAGCTGCCCAGTATGTTCAACTGTGATGATTATGTGAACTATTTAACTTAAACATGGCCTCATCACTCCAAACAATTTTATATGAAAATTGATTGTCCTTTGCACATTTTGCTTGAAATCATTTACAAAATTCAATTCTTTGGTTATGTTCATCTTCAGTGAAAGTATGGCCTAATCTAAGAGTAAAACTTTTCCATTGGGCACACTTCAAAATGCAATGGGTGTTTGATTTTGGAACTCTTTTTTTAAATATTATTATTATTATTATGAGCCACTTGCTAAACAGATTTTCTAGGCAACTGATGAAATCTTTCAGTTACTTCTCTTGTTGCCTTCTGGAATGATTCTTGTAGACATTTTTAACGGCTCCTTCTTCCTCAAACATATCTTGCAAGCAATTAATTGTTAATTTTGTTGAAATACTTTTTTAAATTGTCTTTGTGCTTTACTTATACCCTCAGTATTCCAGTAGCATTTAAGAATGAATTTTCTTTGCTCAGTGTTTGACTTCAGGCCATTATTTTAAGTTGCCACTCCTAAAAAAAAATAATAAAAAGTGTGATTGTCATAAACATTCAAAGAGCATGCATTTTATTGGGACACCCTCTATTATTAGGATTAAGAAATTTATGTTCATTTATTGAACCTTGAAAGCTTTCTTTTCTTCCTGTTTCTGCAATCTGTTGATTTCTTTCTGGATATATTTCTTGCATTGGCGATTCATATTGCGAGCTTGTAAAGCAGTTATTAATTAGCTTAGGATTTGTTTATCTTGTGTTTCATTTGAAATTACTCTTGTGTATTTTTTGGCATTATTTGCCTGATTGCATGTTTTTATCTTAAATCAGCAATTGTTTGCTAATGTTTATTTTGTGAAAAGTACTCTTGATATTAAAGGGAAATTTGTTTTAATTTTGTGTCTTTGTTTTACTTAGTATCCTTTTGAAATTTACACACACACAAAATTGTGTTGATTTTTCACATTGGTCATGTTATATGCGGATAAGTCTTTAATTCAGAAATACCAGTTTATCAAAAAATTTTAGAATTTAATTTTAAAAATCTTTGTGTATTTTTTTTTTTTTTTTGTGTCATGTACAGAACAAATTCTTCATTCAATATTTAAAATAAATTATAATCTTTAATATATATAAATAATAGTCAAAATCCTTCATTATATAAATTTTTTGAAAAAAAAATGTATTGCTACAAAATTAAAATTAAATGGTACATTAATTAAGCAAGCTATTTAGCTCATTATAGATGTAAAATATTTAAAAGTAGCTTATTTGAAAAAGGTTAGAAATTATGGAATAAATTTTTTTTATGAAGTAAAAGCTTATTTTTGTGTTATGAGAGACAATTTTGAAACTTTATAATCATAACTAGCTATTTTTCAAAACATGAGTATGTTTTATTGTACTTAAAAGTTTTTATAAATGTCAGTTTAAAATTTTGTGTGCTTGGCTTTTCTTTTTCAAATTTGTGATTAATTTAAAATTATGAAAGCCCTCAAGCATGCTTGTAAAAAAAATTGCTGCAGAAGGACTGTTATTATTAACATAGATGGATCAAGTTTTCGGGTTATTTAAAATAAATGTTCATTAGTCTTCAAAATATACAATACATGAAATATGAAACATATATTTATGTACAAAAGGACATTTTTATTTCAAAGCTGCTCATAAAAAAATAGTGTAGCTTTAAAATAATACATTGAAGTTTTTAACAAGGAAACTAGTTTCTGTCTTTTTGGAGATTAATTCGCGGGTGAAATGACTTTTCAAAAAAGAAAGGGGAGGGAGTTGATTTTCTGGAGGGAGTAATTCAAATAATAACCCTTACTGTTTGTAAAAAAACCTGAAATATTAAGTTGTTGATTCCCAATATCTTGAATTAAATGTTGGTAGGAATAGCTAAATATCTTTAGAAATTTGCTAATTGAAACTGTGTCATGAACTTTTAGTGTTAATTTAAGCTGATATTTTGCACATTTTTTTTAATTAATAAATATGTAATTTTTGTATTAAATGTAATATTTTTTTAAAAAATTTATGCTAAAATTATAAGAATGTGTATGATTTTTAGATTTTTCAAATATTTTAGTTTTTATTTCTTTGTATCATTGGAAAACTCAGTAAATTTTCGATGATAAATATCTATGAAGTAGCTTAAAAATATGAAATTTTACTGAAAAACATCAACATAGTTTTGTTCTATGATTTTTTGCTATTGTTCCTGCCACTGAAAAATTCCTTTATAAAAATTAGTAGGTTTATTCCTTTAGAAAAGTTATCTAGGTGCTGTTTAACTGCAAAGAAATGAACTCCTGGCCATTCAGAGTTTTGATGTGAAGAGGTAAAAATCTTAGAAGGCATTAGTCTGGGGAGAATGTGAAACAAAACATCCAAGCAATGCTGAATATCTAGCTGCATTCATTGCAATGTCCAACATTTTCATCCTGTAAGACATCACCTTAACAGTTGATCAGCTCTGACACTTTTTCTTTTCAAATCTGCCATTTTAAAACAACATTTTTCAGACTTTAGAATTTGATTTGGAGCTAAAAGTTTATTCCTGTGTTATAGTAAATAATTCTTATATAGTCGTACCATACACCCCGCATTACTTTTTCGGGGGGAGGGGCAGCCTCCTTTCTCAATGTTAGTGGGTTTACCCCATGATCTTTTCCTTGTAACATTATTGTATATTATTCATTTCTCAACTGGTAACACATTTCTAGTTTTAAAAAAAGTAATGATGTCAAAATCTGAGTAGGCAAATTTGCAGTGCTAAAGATTGAGTTTTTTTCACATCATAGGGGCTTACTTGCCCAGTCTTCTAATGGTCATGTACTGTGCTTTTTGGAATATTTAGTGTATATGATACATTCTTGACTTGTGTAATGTAGATTTTCTGGAATATCCTCCTCCAGAGGGAGCATCATCCTCGAACAAAGAATTCTCAAACAGCCTTCAAACTTTGTCATCTGAAATTTGCTGTCTATATATACTGCATAAAGTTTAGGAGAAGTCGTGACTAGTATTTTTACTTTTCTTGAAATAAAAGAAAATATGATGAAAATCAACTTTTTGATTGTCCGTTTTTAGCACTGCACTGAAACAAAAATTATGTTAGTGTTTGTCAAATTCATACAGAGTAAGCAGAAAAGTCGGAATATTTGTATTTAAGTCATGCAAAGTCTTCCTTTAGTAAACAAAACTGTACTTCGCTTTGATAACTATGGGACTTTTTGTGTCATTCTCTTTTGTTATTTTTTTATTGGAAAAAATATCTTTATATAAGATTTGCTGTACCTTATTAAAATGTATCTTCATGTATTGCATAAATTTGATGTTAATTTCAATGTGAAAGAAGATTTATTTAAATAATTTTAGAACTTAGCTAGTGAAAACAGAAAAAGTTTTTATTAACTTGTGATGCACACATTTGTTTCTCAACATATGTTATATATGCTGAATGACTTGTGTAAATTAACAATGAATAGCATTTATAACTTACACATATAAATGTGGGAATACAATTATTGTAGTTATAAAATTCAAAGCTAGCTATAGCTCTTCTGTTTTGAAATATAAGAATTTTGCTAAGAGGGAAAAAATTCTTTTGGGGAAAATCCAATAATAAAATTATTTATTGCTAATTTTTAAATTTTTTTAAAATTCCATATATATATATAAATGGTGTTATACTTTTTCATATGTTTTAGAAAACCTACTCTGTAAACTGATTTTTGAAAAATTGTTTTAGTAAAAACTCTTTTTACACTTAAAAAATTAATTTATTTGTTAATACATGAGATTTGACATTTTGTTTCTCTCCTGTTTTGTGCAAAATTTGGGGAAAAGTATTTCTCTATTTTAAATTAATTTTAGCTTTGATATTTGTAAAATATAGAAAAAAATATTAATTTAGGGGTAAGTAAAAAAATATTCACTAATTTTTGTGTTTTTTAAAATTGTTAAGTTATCTACTTAAAATAAATTTGCTATTAATTATTGATTCACAAAAGTCATTATTATTCACTCATTAATTATTAATTCACATTTTCAAAATATTGATTATTGCAAGAAATACCTTTTAAATTTTATTTAGGCTTTTTTTAAAAATAAATATTGGAGAAAAATGTTCAGAGCTTGTTATATAATTTTAGATTTTTGGAAAATTAATTTACCTATACCAAATGTTTGATTCTAATTTATTTAAATTCAATAAGTTCTTATTAATCTGAGCTATTTGAAACTTTGTGTAACAATTAGTATTTTAATGGATTTGTACATTTGAGATTGGTACTAAAGTGAGCTTTTTGAAAATTTTATTATAGCTAATTATACAATTTTCAATTATATAAGTTATAGCTTGTGTTTTATTTTGTTATAATTTAAAAAATTTTCTATTCTATTTTACATTTTGTAGGAAAATAATAAATATTTTGTTTGGACTAACTGCATATCACTTGTAAAGGTTTAAAAAGTAAATAAATAGGGTTTTTAAAGAAAACTGAAAAATAACTCATTTGGTTATATATAAAAGAAAACATGATATCACATATATATATATTGTATTTAATAGTCCTTTTAACAGTTTTATTGATTAAGGAAAATCAAAAGTAGTAAAGATTGAAGTCAAAATTGAAAAAAAAGCACACAAATTAAAAAGAATAATTTTTTGTTTGTTTTCAAAGTCAGGAATTAATATACACTAAAAATAATCAGGGATAACTTTTTCGTTGAAATTTGTTTATATATTTCGCATGAATAACCAAATCTCAAAAATCAGTAGATAGTTGTAAATTTATATTGACTTTGTTTTTATAATAGTAAAAAGTGTTATCTAAGAAAAATTAATTAAAATAATATTTTTATGTGAGATATTTTTCTCCTACTGAAATAAATCCCTTTAGAAATGAAAAATTTGTGATTAACTATTTATTTGGATCATGCACATGTTTAAAAATGCAACCTTGGTTAAAGAAAGATGATTGCTTTTAGAAATAATGCATTGTGTAGAATATGTTGTGAAAGAAACAAAAAAATTTCGTCTCATTTTAATTCTAGTAATGTGTATTTTACTGCTTTTGATGATAATTCTTAAATTTAGTTTCAAAAAGGAAATAAATGTATTCATTGTAACTTAGCTAACTTCATTCATTGTAACTTAGCTTTAGGTTTTATGTTTATTTTTCAATTTTTTTATATATGATAGAATGATTTGTTGATACACTACAATATTTTTTAAAACTTTTATTTCAGTTGTATGCAATTGAGCTAAAGATATTCATGTCTCATTTTTTTTCCCATCATTAAAACTGTTTTATCCACTTATTTGATTTCTGAAGCTTATGTGTAGTATAAATTGTTATAAAAAATCAATATGTATTTCATTACATAACAAATCTTACTGCTTTAATAATAGATTTAAACCAAGATGGAGACAGGTCTGAAGATGATGATGAAAATGATACAACTCTTCCATCAATGTCATTTTCATCTGTTTCTGAAGGTATGTACTATATATTTTCAACTGAAAGGCATCTTTTTTTCTTGCCCTGTTTTGGAAGATGTTCATTCCTTGAACTTTTTTGTGACTTTCCCAATTACTGGGACAATTTCTTTTATTTATTGGATTGCTATGTGTTGTGTGCTTAAAAGAGCAATGTATGGGCATAATTAAAAAAGATGTTTTTCAAAACATTCTCTGTATATTATTATTTTTGAAAAATTTGTGTTTCATGAAGAGTAAATAATAACATTATTTGATTTTTATTTTCAAAGTTATTTAAAATGTTACAAAAAAAAAATTAAATTGGGAAAAATAAATAATTTAAAAAAAAAAGTGTAATAACTGTACAAAGCAATAAGTCATACATTGTGCATTTTAGTTTGTACAGATATAATTCATACTGTATTACATTTTGAAAGTTGTCTGTAGGTTTCTTTTTTCTGCAACTGGAAATTTTATCACAATACAAATTTTAAATAAATTGAAAGCAACTTTTTCTTTTCATTGTTTAAACTTGGTATTCTATAAATTCAGTTAGTTATGGCTCATGATGGTATTAGGCAGTTTGTGTGATCTTTTTAGTATACCATTTTGCTAACCTCATATCCTTTTGACATATTGCTAATAAGCACCAACATTGCAAAGTTAAAAATTTACTTGAGGGCAACTCCATGTCCCAAACCAGCTTTTTGAAATTCTTTCTTTTTATGAGTAAATCAGCAGTCACACAGTAAATAATGTACACAGTACCAATGTTTTACAGGTTCATTTTTAAAATTCCATTTCCTCCTATTTAGGAATATAGATTATGCTAGGCCTAAAGGTGAAAGAAAAAGAAGGTATATTATATATGTGTCAATGTGTTTAAAAAGTAGCATGTAGACTTTCAGGTATTAAGTTTTTAAAATTCTTTTACGATCATATTATAGACCTAAGATTATAGGGCAAACTGATGCTGTCTTGTTTTAATTTGGGATTGGGTTGCATACTTATTTCAATTCTTGCTGATACTTTTTCTTCTTTTACCTAAGGTTTTGAATGAAGAGTAACATTTGAAATAATTTGAGCTATATATTGCCATAAATGGAAATGAAAAGAGATTTGAATTTTAACGCTGACTTGATCTTTGCTGAGAAAATATTAGCTGTTGAATGTCATGTGTGAACAGGAAAACAAAGATTAAATGGGAAATTGAATTTTTGTTAAGAAATAATTTTATTCTTACATTATATATATTGAAATGAAGAAAACCAAACATTGATAAAAATGGCTACTATTGTTTGTTAAAAAAAAAATTGTATAGAAGATTTGCCATGAAGTTCTGATATCAAGCTAACAGATTTTGGCATACTGTAGCTTTTTGACCTCATCAAACCAACATGATTGTGGTAATATACAAATATGTAAAAAAAAAAAAATGTGCAGAATTTTTTTATGAGCATTATATAACGAAAAATTATCTTGTGTATGAATTTAATAGTTAATGAATTTATTTTGTTTTTTAGAAGATAATGTTCCTAAACCTCAATCATCTACTGTTGGAGATTTGTTCAGTGAGCTGCATCTGTCAGAAATACACAAATTAGAAAAACAACTTGAAGTAGTAAGTCAACAATTTTGATTCACATCTAGTCTATGAATTTCTAATATTGGTTCAGGATAATTCATTTTTACTGTTTTTGCATTTTGTAAATAAGACAAAGTAATTTGAGGTGATTTTTGTCTGTTGGAGAGAGATTAGATTTGGTTTCTTTTAATATATCTAGGATAAGTGGTAATTAATTATAATTTAATATTTCCCCCCTCATTTTAATGTAACTTCTAATAAATTTTTCTAGAATATTTACTAAATTTATGTTTTTAGATGAAACAAAGCAGAAAATCAGAAATAGGTAGC
>BMAV01012437.1:4340-22135 GCA_019973955.1 Trichonephila inaurata madagascariensis | reverse complement strand
AGAAACATACCAATTGTTATTAAATACATGATCTTAATCTTTTATAGAATTTAAATAAGAATTTAGTATAAAATATATATGGTAATAATATTTAAAGCTAAAATAGTTTGTATTTGTTCACTTGGATGTTCATTTTGCATTAACACACAAGAAGAATTCTTAATATTATGGGAAATTAAAGCTCAAATTTGTCTTTTTTTATTAGTGTCATATAAACACATGATTAGCACTTCAAAATTTTTTAAGGCTGTGTTAAATCATTTCGAAATATCAAACTGCAAATTTTATTGTGGGGTCAAAAAATTTCTAATGAATTATATATTCTTTACACAAATATCAAGAAAAGCACCTGCTACATGCATATGACTGTGGCAAAATATACCCACATGCAATGTGTTAATTATGATTTCATTTTAAAAAATGTCAATAAGTAAAGTAATAGTTCTTGGAAAATTCACATTTTTACTAGAAAAGACTTAACATAATCTAGTGTACAAATTTTAGTGAATATCTTTTATATTACTTTAAAGTTGTTGTTGAATAATGTTAATGTGTGCTTCAATACAAAATTTTCAATCGTGTATTGACAAAACACATGAGGATTTGAAAAAGCATTCATGTTCTAAATATTACTTTAGGAAAATTATTTAAATAGATAAATTACTGTAATGTTGTTGCTATTTAGATATCATTAATGTGGTAATGACTATTCATTGAAAATTTTGCTAAATTATTATTGAATTATATAATGGTTTTATTTCAAATGTTCTACGGTATTAATATCCTCATTATTCCCTCCCATATTTTGATGAAATAGTCTTGCATATATTAAAGAAAATAAATTCATTTTTGCATTTTAAATTTTTTGCTATTTTACTCACTGCATATTTTGTTTTCAAGATTGTTTCATTTCTATACTTTGGTATTTAATGTTCTTTAGTTTTTATTTGTTTTAATTTTTATTTATATTAATTGCTGCTACCATTTTAGACAGAAAACGAAAAAGCCAAATTATCAAATCGTCTTCAAGAGAGTCAACAACAGTTGGAGAAAACAAAAACAGAGCTTAATGATCAAAATAGTAGAGTTCATCGAATGGTTGAGCATATTAATGCTCTTATTGCTCTTCATGGCAAATTGGCTGAAATTGAAGATGGTGGAAATCTAGAGGATCCAGAAAAAGTATGTTTTGAATATTGATTGTTTGTATATATTTTCGTAGTAATTTGTGTGTCTAATATTCAAAATATATTTTAAAGAGGAGCATCATATGTTATTTGTCTAAAATTCCTTCATTTGCAGTAATTTCAGATATCTCTTTGGAATGTATAGCATTTGAGTAGAATCTCTTTCTGTTTACCTTTCAATTAATATTTAATCAAGTATCTCCTTATTGTCAAAATTTACTTTTGAAACGAGTATTTGAAATTTATGTCAACATAATTTTTTGATTACGTTGACAAATTAGTTTTATCAAAAGAGCATAAAAATATTTAGCTTTTATTCAAAAAGGATTATCTTCTGTTTATTTTTCAAGGATATACCAGAAATTTCACGTTTGAAACATTTGCTTACAAAACATGAACAACGATACCAGCTAGCAGTGCAACAAGTAGAACAGTTGCAAAATGATGTCAAAGGTCTACAAGAGCAAGGAGCTGTTATTAATGAAGAAGAATTGAATTTGAATTTGAGAAATGAAGTAACTGAATTAAAAATACAGGTAAGCACTGTGATGAATATTATATGTCAATGTATATATATTTATTACTCATGGATTTCTTTAAACGTACTTTAGAAGAGTACTTGTTTAATCATAAGCTTGTTTCATTGTTTTCTTTATTTTCCACAATCATTGCAAAGAATTCCAAAACGAAACTTAAACATTATTTTCAAAAAGGCAGTGAACAATCCTTACTTGTCTATAAGAATGAATAAGTTTATAAAGGATAAACATATCAGTTGACATGGTAAATAAAGCAATTGTAAAAGGTTTACAGAAGCAATTGATAAAATACTTTGGATTCACATTAATTTCAAAATAATTATAAAATAAGATTTTTCTATTCCACATTGAATTATTCTTTATAAATATAAAATTTCTTGGCTGAAACGTAATAAATCTTAATGTATACTTCATATTAAGATTTGCTAATGAAAATCTTAGTAGTTTTATATATTTTTTCTACCTTTGATTATGTAAAATTATATTTTGAAAATTGTGTTGAAAAGCATTGACTTTTCTTGAATTGCATTAATGAATTAATTCTAACTAGTTGAATAAATGTATCCCCCCGTGTTAAGAGTAATACTATTTCTTAGTGTTAAATATTTTATCAGTGATAATCTGAGAGCTAAAACATTTGTATCATTAAACTTTTTAAACATTGATTTGAAGACCTACAATTTAATAAAATGAAATATTGCAACTTTTTAATATTTTCAAGAAGATAACCTTTTAAGTTTTTGAAAAAAAAATGAGACTTTTTTTTAAAATTCCAGCATAGTATCTACAGTTAAGACAGATATGGATTGCATATTCATTTTCTTTTTACATAGGCCCTGTTTTTGATTTTTCATACTATTTCATTTTTTTAAAACAAATTAGTGGATTTTTAATATTTTTATAATAAATATTTTATTAAGCCAAATATTGCATGATAAACTTTTACTTATTTATTTGTTGTTAATTTAATTTGGAACTACTATTCTTTCAGTGTTCTCCTTGTTAATAAAAATATGAATATATTAGCATTCCTCATTGTTAGAGTTGTTGTAACAGAAAAAGAAGGAATTTTATCAATACAAAACCCCTAGACTTGTAAAATGACCTTGTTTGTGAAATCATAATAATTATATTTAAGAATGCTTTAGAATGAATCTTAACCTGGTAATTAAAGTACCCCCCCCCCCTAGAAAATTTTATAGTTCAAAATATACTGCTTTTATTTCCTATGTTTATTTTTTTAATACCATATACAAAAAAATTTAAAATTCAACATTCTATCATGATATTGCTTTATGGAATTTTTAAACTGTAAATAAATATTTAAGAAGTATTCTAAAAATGTGTTAAAAAGAAGAACTTAACAGTTTATAAATGTGTAGATTGCTTTTTAAATATTTTTATCCGAACAAATATTTAAAATTTTGTAAACATATTTATAAAATATTAGGAATTATAAAAACAAAATTCTTTTCCAAAAGTTTAATGATTGTATATTGTCATTGCTGGGTTTTTATTAAACTCAACAAAAACTTTAATAGTCATTTTCAATTACAGAGTATTTTAAGAATTAAGTGCTAATATCCTTTTAAAATGAAATTTGATGTTATTTTGTTTTAATCATATTTTTTAGTTATAAATGTAAAAATCTTTTAAGGATTATACATTTAATTTCTCATTGTAAAATGCTTTTCCCCCCCTTCATTTCTAGGTGCAAACTATGACTAATAAACTTAAAGAATTAGAATATGATATTCAAATCATGGGAGAAATAGCTAAAGAAGCCAGATTTGCTCTGAACTTTACTCAGGTATTTTTTTTAAGTCACTTTTGAACTTGGAACTATACATTTCATTTCAAAGGAAAGGCCAAATATATTGATGTGTTATAAAAATAAGGCAGTATATAATATATATTTTTTACATAATGTATTTATTGTAGAAAATTTTAACTAAAAAGGTTGTAATCCAATAGCACTATATTGTATATTGTTTGTTAAAATATAAGATATTGTTTGTTATATTTTATATTTGTTATTGTTTTAAAATTTCTTCTTCTGGGAGAAGATATTTGGTAAAAATGGAACAATTTTTTAGGGATAAAGCAATCATTATCGAGTACCACTAAACTCATTATGTTATTTTTTATCCATCATCATAATAATACTTTGTAATTTATTTTATCACAAACTTTGCATAATGTTTACTACTCAAAAGAAAAATCTAACGAGTATCTGTAATGCAGCGTAAGCAATTATAAATTTATTTCTACATATTAATTTTTTTTGTTGCTTAAGCTGCAATTAGTGTATCAAACAGTTTTAATATTAATTGTAAACCATTTACCTTGTTGCTTCACTGTTGTAAAAAATTGTGTACAAATGAGCACACATTTTATTTGATTTTAAAACATTTAAATTTAGCTTTTGTTCTGTATTTAAATAATTTCTTTTGGAGCTTTTAAAAAAATAATTTCTTGAATATATTCAATTTTAGGATGATTTGGTTGCTGTTTCTGAAGAACTTGCTCAACTGTATCATCATGTTTGCATGGTGAATGGTGAAACACCGAGTCGAATCATGCTGGATCATGTTAAAGGCTCTCACATTGCAGGTTTGTTTAAGATCATAAAATTATATATATACAGTTTCAGAAAGTTATTTTACATTTTTTTTGGTAAAAATAAACAATTTTTTTGGTGTGTATGAATATATTTTAATTAAATTCTCTGTTTTGGTCTAATGCATTTTGCCCTCTTTCTGGCCATAGCTTGATTCCATCCAGATAAAACATCTGCTGTTCAAAAATTATCCCGTTTTATAATTCTCATTTGAAGTAAATGTTTAGCTGTCTAAAAAATGTTGTAGACTAGAATAAGTAATAATTCAAAAGTCCCAGATGTGGAGAATATGAAAGATGTAGTAGTACAACCCAGTCAAGCTGTGAAAGCTTTTGGCAAGCTACCAAGCTTGTATGAGATCTTGCATTACCTTGCCAGAACTCTAGCCTTTGCTGTTAGAATGAATCATTCAATTTGTTCATTTGATGAAAGTACTCTTCAGAGTTGTGGTATTGTCCAGTAAAAGCTCAAAACCCCTTAAATTATCACCAAACACACTGTATCACCTTATTGGGACGAATGACATTTTTTGAAGTATTTTGAATTGGTTCACTTTTTAAATTATTATTATTCCATAATTCTTGCATTTATTGTTGTTGTAGTCTATCAATTCTTGTGGCCCTAAAGCGATTCACTTCAAAAACGAATAATTTTCTTAATGTATGAAAAGCAAATCACAGATGTCAAATTGATAGTTCAAATGTCTTTTTTAAAAGCATGTGGAACCCATATATCTCAAGTTTTGAAATTAAACCAAAGCATTTCACAGGATCATGAATGCTAAAATCTATGTATAATATTTTAGTAATCTCAGAAGTTAGGCCCCCCCCCCCCCTCCTTTTTGCTTCAATCTATACATTTATTCTGCCTTCATCAGCTTCAACTGGCTTTTCAGAGCTTGGTGCATCTTCAACATCAGAATCACCAGAACAAAGTTTTGAAAATCTGTTTTGGCACTGGCATTTTGTCAATGCATCTTCATACACATTGAATAATTTTTTTTCCTTGCTTGAACAGCATTTTTATCTTTTTGATAATAAAAAAAAAGGTAAAATATACCAAAAATGCTGTTTTTGTCTTTCTATATTAGATAGGACACGAAACAAAAAATATTGTGCAGAATCAAACCTTTCACAAACAAGCCTATATTAGTTATCAAAATGTTTGACAATGCAGCTTAAGTGAGAAATTGGCAGTGAAAAAATTCAATTCAGTCAGGCTTTAGGGGAGGACAAAATTATTTTTTGAATAACTCAATATAATAAATTAAATGCAAATATATTTACTTGGAAAATATAAATATGATTCTTATGAATTCAATTGATAACTACTTACTGAAAAATGAAATTTCTAAATAATGTTGCACTTTTGTAATTCATACTAAGGGTTTAAAAAAAGTTAATCACAATTATTGTCAGAATGTATTGTGACGTCTTCCATTGATGTGAACCCCACCCTGTCAATTTATCTGAAGTCACTTTATCTATTCATCCCCAAACAGATGTTGGATGACAAGTGCAGGTGGCCATGGGGTCATTGTTTATTGTCTGGCCTCGGACAAGCGCAGACATCTGGTCTGGAATTTACAATGGCTAGGGAGTGCCGGTGACAATGGGCATTCTTGTGTGAGGGTCTTGAATAGGCGAGGCCTGTATGCACGTCGGTGCATAGAGAGTGGGGCTGTGAGGCCCAGGTGTGAGATGAATAGATGAGAGTTATGGCGCCCTTGGATTCCAGAGGGACGGGGAATGTGTTTGTGTTTGCGGTGCAAATGGGAGATGAAAGTGGCCCGGGGACGAGGGCAGACCTTTTCTTTGACCTGCCAATGAGGAAAACGAGGGGCGTGTGGTGGACCCGCCCCTGGTGTTTAAAAGGGGTGAATTTTGAGGAGGGAGAAAAAACGGACGAGAAGGAGACTGGAGAAAGACTTGAACGAACGGAGAGGGAAGAAGCTTGGAGATAGAGCCCTGGTGTGAGACGGACGGAGCACGGGGATGGAAACAGAGAGCCATGGAGTAAACTAGAGCCCGGAAAAGCAAGGGAATTGTCGAGTGCCTTACGGAATAAGGACTGACCTCGAGTGGAAAAGACTGTCCACCCGGCTTGGCCTATTTAATGAATATTTTTGAATCTATTAAATACTATTTAAATTTTTTAAAATGAGGCTGTAACGAATTTTCTTGTGTACTAACAACTGACGACGTTACAGTATATTATAAATAATTTTTATCTCCATCATTTGCTTTCAATTAGGAAAATGACTATAATTGTTATTCAGTTACAGTGGATCAAAATAATCATATTTATGGCATGAAAAATATTCATTATGCTGAGATGTGTATTGTGTTGCATGATTATTATTTTCTCGAAATAAAACTTTCATTTATTGTGCATGCTTTAATTCATTATTTGTTATTTATTGATCTAAACTAGAATTATTTCTAGAAATGTATTTCATTACATTTAATTGTCAAATTGCTTAAATAAAATGTTTGTAATTTGTGTGTAAGAAGTAAATTATCTTGACTTGTAAATATTTAACATTGTGTTTATTTTTAAAAATATTTTAAATTTAACTTGTTTTTATTATGATGTACTTGTATCAGGTTAACGTTGATGTGGTTTTTTTTTTTAAAGATTCTGAATGTTAATTATTATTGATGTAACTATGTAGTTTTCATTAAAATTTTTTCTCTTTACTTAGGAAATGAAGCAAATCCTGAAGTTTCTGAATCCAGTAAAGATCAACCATACAGCTTATTATTTAACATGAATTCTAGTAAGCTTGATACTCTTAAAGAGAAACTTAAGAGTGATGTTGCTATCAAAATTTTGTTGGAAGAAGACAAAAATGAAAATAGAAGCGACCTAGTAACTCCAAGCAACCGCCTGTTGGATACTATACGCGATCAGCTTGGCCATCTAACAAAAGCAGTTGAAAACACCATTGAAATATATAGGCAGAAGACTCTTCATACTGGAAATCAAGAACATTCCTCTCTTGCAGAAGTTGAAGATCTTCAGGAACAAGTTATAAAGTTAAAGTCCTTATTATCTACTAAGAGGGAGCAAATAGCCACACTGCGTACAGTTCTCAAGGCTAATAAACAAACTGCTGAAGTTGCTATGGCTAACTTGAAAAGCAAATATGAAAATGAGAAGGCTATAGTAAGTGAAACCATGATGAAACTTCGTAATGAATTAAAAGCCCTGAAGGAAGATGCAGCTACTTTTGCTTCATTGAGAGCTATGTTTGCAGCACGTTGTGAAGAATACGTAACTCAACTCGATGAATTACAGCGGCAGCTATCGTCCAGTGAAGAGCAAAAAAGAACTCTGAACTCACTTTTAAGACTTGCCATCCACCAAAAACTGACTGTCATGCAAAAGCTGGAAGAATATGAAATGGATAAAGATAAAAGCCATGGAAGACGCCATAGTTCCAGAGGTAGAAATGTATACTCCAGAGGAAGTTCTAGTAGTGGTCACCAATCAGGTTCAAGTGCCTTTGGTGGAAATAGACATAGCCATGATGGTTATCACTCACGTCGTGACTACTAGAATTTATCTATAGGATTCATTAGGACACAGTTAAAGAAATGTTTTTATACTTGGAATATAATATATCTGATTTTAAAATAATTTTATACAATAAAATATTTTACATTTTTTCTGTTTTATGCGTGTAACATTAACAGTAATTTTTTTTTTTTTTTTGTATAAGAATTGATTTTACATTGCAAAACTAGTTTAATGAACTTTAGTTGTGAATGGTTGTGTATATTAGTCAAGCAGTCCTTCAGGGGGAATTGTACTTAATTTCATATTTATCACTTAAATTTTCTTTAGAAATATGTGGTATACTTATTTAAGTATAAAGTTCAGTAAATTTTCATTAAAGTTCTTCATAAAAATCTTATATTCTATTCTCATACCTCATAAATAAATAGAATTCTATTACAACTGTAAGAAAAATAAAATAGAAATAATATGTCATTAATCTATGAATGTAAACTGTATATCTTATGAATACTTAATTGAAGTGGGATGGTAATGGAAATATAGAATATTGAAATTTATTTTTTAACTGTAATTTCAACCTATCATATTATATTCTAACAAATTTGCTTCACTTTAAATTTTCCATTTACACACTTCAATTTGAATGGTGATGTTTGATGATATTAGTACTGAAAAACGTATTAAATGATTTGTTTTAAAATTTTTGTTTTATCATTGAATTTTTGTTTTGTTCAAATTAAATTATTATTTAAACATCATTTCACTTATTATTTCATCAACTAGATTTGAATATTTGGATCTAATTTATTATTGGTCCATATGGGTTTTTCTACCAAATAGTTGTAAATTTTCACAATGTTGGGACAATAGCAGTACAATACGTTAACTGAATACTCGTCACAAAAAAAATCTGCTTGGCACATTTTAAAAACAGGTCTAAAATTAGTTACAAATATTTTGTAAAAACAATGATATGAGCAAAAAAAAAAACACTTCCAGCATTCACCAATGAAACGGTGAAAATTAAATCTAGTAATCATTGTAATTGCAAGATTTTACATCTCATATGCATATATGTATACTTCAATTTAAGCCTTCTAAGATTAATAGAATATAATCAACAAAACAATAAAAAATCACTTTTTTAATAGTTGCTTATCTGCATGAAAATATTCATGAAATATGGTTTCATAAGTTAAAAACTGTTTTGCAAAATAATGAAAACATATTAACCTTCCAATAGGCACATGAAAATTTTACATAAAAAATACCAAACATATTTCAAATGTGTATTTGATTTCATTTGGCTCTTAAAATCATGTAATGTAAGTTTTTGAAAGTGTATTCAAGTATGAATGATTTGAAATGATACTACATGCAATTATATGTTACCACTAATCCAGATTAATTATATTGAAATATATGAAGAAAGGTTATTGTGTGTTGAAAACAGCTTTCTGTATGATTTGAAGAGTTAACAACTAAAGTAAATCAGTTCTTTTCCATTAACTAGTAGACTTTTATTTTCATTACATTTAATAAAGTATTATAAATCTTAAAAGTAAAATAATTGTGATAACATTGAATAAACTTTTGAGTTTGGTGGTTTTTATCTAGTACCCTGCTAACAGGTAAGTTCTAGTAAAACAAAAAAAGACAACAATGGTATTAGTTGATATAATTTTAATAACAGGACAAGAGAGAATACATATATAATTTAAACTAAAATATTAACCAAATGTAGCACCAGGAAGTCTTAAAACATACTTTGATTATAATAGCCTGAAATGTTAGCAAAAAGCTGAAGAAATAGTGTGAACTTGCAGAATTGTATCCAAGATAAATTTCCTTTGCTTTTGATGTTACACATTTAATTACTTCCTCAAAATTTATATGCTATGTAACTCCTTGCTCCACACACAGCAATACTGAAGCTGACAATCTTTTCTGTTCCATGGATGATCTCAGACAGGAAAGCATGTTTTTATTTATACTGAAGACCTTTTACAACCAGCACTACATATTGCAACAAAAAAATCATTTCTCAGATTTACAAATGTTTCAACCCTTTTTCTTTACAATTAAACATCTCTTGTCCTTCAGTGTCAAAAGCTCAGCATCATCTTTGTCTTGAATAGTATTCAGCATTATTTCACAGAGCATCTCCAAATCATCCAAGTCTGTATTAGAAAATCTTCCAACAAAATAACATCTCTATTTTAAGTTGTCACACACACGTCAATTTTGTATTTATAAGGAAGCCAAATCTAGAGTCCAGTTTCTTCAATCTGATGAATTTGTTTCTAATTCCTGTATGTATTTTGTTGAAAATTGTTTTAGTCAATCACAACATTTCCTTTTCTACTGTGAGCTTTGTGTCCTGTTGCTTCTCCATGCAGCCTCTGCTGTTTCAAGTTGTTCTTGTGCTGCAGTTTCTTTGTTTCTTCAAGAGAATTCTTTCAAATGAAACCATTATTCCTAGAAAATACCTTTGTAATGCTTGAATATCTTGAGCAGCATAATGGAAATTTACGGTCCGTTCCTGAACCCAATCAATTGGGTCAAGCACAGTGTTTAAGGAATAAATATTGCTGTTTCAAAGCGTTATGCAGTTATATCTTTGACAGAGGGAGAGAAGTGTGTATCAGAGTCCGAGAGTAAAATTTGTGAGATTGAGATGTAAATGTTTAGTTTTAATAGCTATAAAATAAACTTACTTGTCGAGAAAGCGTTGAAGTTAATTTAGGTAGTGATATTAAAAACACACGGTACTCTAGAATTGAAGCAACATTTCAAATGTTAAAATAGTACTTAGTAACTGAATTGCACAAATTTAGTTAACTAAATTTTCTCTCATTTTGATTTTCTGCAATATTTTTCAATAGTTCTATAAATGTCCTAGTATCTTCTACATATCAGTTTAACAGCTTCTATTTCCTAATACTCCAACCAGTTTGACTCTGACTCGACTTATAAATCAAGAATCTTTTCTAGTCTCATCGAATAGTTAACGCAAAAAATAAACATAAATGGCTCGCACAGGATTGAAAAATGTCAAACCTCATAATGTCATAATTAGTACCATAGGCCCCTCTAAATAAAATGTGGTTGTCACAGCTTATAAATGTAGCTTTTAAATTAAGAGCAAAAAGTTTTTGTTGCGCTTCTGATTTGTAATGAGATATTGCAGATGGATTATTACACACTCTGTGAGCAACAGTCTTCAAAAGACAATTTATCCTTTTTCAGTTGTTGCAATATGTCTGCATTTTTTCAATGGACTTGGATAATTGCTTAAAAAGATTTTCACAGCTATAATTTTGTTTACACCTACATTTCTAATGGTCTTGATGAACACACAGCATCTGCAGTTGAATTCAACAGTTCTTAGCATCTGATTCTTCGAACGTCATGGACAAATTGTTCTTTATCCATAGATGCTAAAATTTTGATGAACTCATTTTGTATCTCTGAGGAAAGGTACGTAGTTGATCGCGCGGAATTTGTACATAACTCGATTTCAATTTTCAAAATTTTTCAGTGACTTTCCTACTTTTCGATTTCAAAGGTACTTTCTCTGTGGCCACTAAGAGCCCAATTTTGTTTCGCCAAATATTTTATGTTGCATAACACCCTCTTCAATACTTGCCTCAACTTTTCGGTTCTCTTGCAATTTCATTTGGGAGCAGAGTATCTATAAAACACTTATCTGCTTCCCATTTTGTGAAAGAATCTTGATGTACAATGGAACCTCGCGCTTAACGTAAATAATTCATTCCAGAAACTTACTTATACAGTAGAACGTCGTTTATCCGAATGTTTATTATCCGGAGCGTCAAATATCCGGACTAGTTTTTTTTCCAACTACATGTACTGTATATGAATGCGTTTTTGAACGGTGCAATGTTCAACAGTTGTTTCACGTGAGGCTAAAAGTGACTGGAAAACCCAATGTGAGGGATATTTGGGGAATTTCAGTTGTGTGATTTGGTAAACATCTGCGCGGAATATTTGGTCAGTTTGTTTCCAAGTGAGAGAGTGTATATGTGCTCTTTTGTTGAGTTATGAACTGCTATGGCTTAGAATTCAAAACGGAAGTGCAACATCTTGAACATGGAGACAAAACTTTAAATATTGAACCGTCTCGCGAAGAAAGTGAAGCGTCTCCAGCACAGCAGAAGACTGTGGATTTCAAACCCTAAATGATGATGAGATTGTGAATTCCATGCAAGAAAAATCCGACCCTGTCGACGATGAAACGGATGAAGACGAAGACAACAACAACAACGAAAGTAGCAAGGGTCCATCAAATTCTGGCACGTTTTCTGCGTTTGAGACAGCTATGGAGAGGTACGAACAACAATCAGAGTGCTATCCTATTCAACTACTGCTGTTCAAGAGAATCAGAGATATTGCAGTGAAAAAACGAAGGTGTACAATAGTACAGCAAAAAATAAGTGATTATTTTCCTCAATGAAGGTAAAATTACGATATTTTGTACCTATTTTGCTTTTTCTTCAAACACGTTTCTCGCATGTGAAGATTTTCAATATACGTATAGTTTCCGGTTTTATATACTGCATGGATCACATTCGATTTTCGGTTATCCAAACAGTCGCGTATCCGAATGGTGTCCGGTCCCAATTGATTCGGATAAACGACGTTCTACTGAGAAAAATATTTCCTACATAAATTAATGTAAAATACAATGATGCTTTCTTATGAAGAAAAAAAAAATTATTTGAATCAAAATATTTTCTTGTACCGCGTAATGAAGCGACCTGGAATGCGCATGTGAATTCGATTTGCAGAAAGCAAGGTTTAAAAGAAATATTGAAATAGAAATAATTATTTTATACATTAATTATATATATATATATATATATATAATTTTTTTGTAATATATTCCTAATGATTTTTTTATTCTCCTTAAACATTACAGCCTGCTGCAGGCTAAGGCTGTCTCTCATAGTCTTCTCCATTTAGCCCTATCCAATCCAATATCTTCTCCATTGGTTTACTCCAATTACCCTTAAGTTATTTTCAACGTTATCCAGCCACCTAATTGGTGGTCTTTCTTTCGTTTTCCATCGATTCTTGATCTCTCTTTATCTTAATCTATCTATCTTTTTAGTTGGAAATAAGTAACTATCTATAAATATGTGACCCAATGGATGAGATGTTTTAGCTATTTTAAAACTTTGAGTTCACCATATTTTTTATAAGTTTTATAATTGTATAGAATTTTCTCCGCACGTCACATTATGTATTACTGGTCTAAAGATCTTCCTCAGGATTAATTATTTTTTATTAGGAAGCTTTTTTTCTATTGACACTTATATTTTCCTGTGCTTCAATATTTGATGAAAATGCGACACAACATTATCATTAAATGACTTTGTAGTGAAATCCACTGCCTTATTAGGGTGATACTTCTCAATGTGTGATGCAACAATTTCTCATGTTTTCAGCATTTCTCTTATTCTACCTAAAGATTGTGGCTTTGCTGTTGCTTCTTCCTCTTTAGACAAATTCTCTACAACTTCGCACTGTGAAATACACTGCTTATCGAATAAGCTCTTCTGTTTTAAATGTGGTGCTTCCCTTCATTACAATGTACAGTTCTCTCTTATGAAGGAAGAGAGAGAGAGAGAGAGTTATTGTAAAAAAGTACTCATAGACAAAAAGACAGAGGAATAATTTCAATAGTAAAAGAAACCGGTGGTTTACAGGAAAGGAGGGTTGAATCCTCAAACTCCACCCTTGTGTACTCCAGTGCTTTCCTTAGAAATCTCCACACAAGACACTATTGTAAACACATTCTCAGAGATTGCCCTCTTGGTGTTGTTACATAATCCTTATATATTTCACTCAATCTTCATTTATTTCCCTTTTAGCTGTAGATTGTCTTGTTGATTACCAAAGGTCTTAATTCATGAAGTCACATGATAAAAACAAACACGTGTTTTCCATTGAATTCAAAACAAACATTCAACTAATAATACTTGATGTTCTGTTTGTAAAACTCAGATAAAATTTCAAATTTCACATTTGGGTAAAGATGTTTAAATGTTAGGGGGAAAAAAATTTCTTCAAAAAGATTTTTTTAAATTAAAAAAAGTCGTATTTTATGCTTATACTTTTAAATGAAATGCATTTTGTATACATATGTACTTTTTAAGAGAAAGTTTCTGCAAAGAGCAAAACTTGGCAACACTGGAGAGCGTGAACTGATTAGCTGGAAACACTAGATAGTTTTTATCGTGTGACTATGACGTCACATGAGTTTTTGAATTGATTGGCTAGAATCACGTGGCTTTCATTATCATGTGACTATGACGTCACATGAATTAACCTCATTTAACAACAGTGTCAAAAATGCCAGACAAACAGACTGCATGTCATCCCCCCCCCATCTACTAATTTCCTTTAATTTACCACGCCTTCACATTTCAGCTTCAGGTTTAAAGTTAGGATTCTGAGGACCCGTTCCTCTTAGTTCAACGCAGTTTATGCTTAATTTGAATTGTTCCCTGCAATACTTCTCACAGATAAATAAAAAAGAAGCTTCACCGCTACATACTCGCCAGGCATTAATATTTGTTATACGAAACGTTGCTCAGAAAACGAATCATTTTTTTTTTTTTAATAATTTGTTTTGCTCATTATCGGAGGTGTTAGTAAAGCTAGGTTCCATTGTATTTGGGAATTCTCAACTGCGATAATTTCTTTTCTTCTGATTTTTAAAAAATATTTTTAAAGCGCCGTTACTGACAATCTCTCAGGATGGGAAAAGTAGACGGGGAAAATATAATTCCACATCTTTTTCAGGGCAATAAATTATCCAAGATCGATTCACCATATTTCAGAATGATTAGCCATCCCCTGTAAAAGGATCTATCGTGTATATTTATATCTACCTATTTATCTCTCTCTCTCTCTCTCTCTATATAGATTTATAAATATATATATATATATATATACATAAAGCAATTAGACAATATTTTCACTTGATTGAATATTATTCAGATTTTGTAGTCCAGTTGTAAAAGATGAGGAGGTTTGAAAATTGTTTTAATCTTCATTTTTTTTTCTTTCGATGGACACATACATAAAACAGGTAACGCAAAGGGCTATTTACAAAAGACGGACAAGCGTACATAAACATAGCAGTTACAATATGCAGCGCACATTTACCATGATAACGGGAGTATTTATATCAAGAGGCAACCGGAAGTTCAAAAACTCCCATGACTTTCGAAGATGTTTCTTAAGATTGGTCCAGATAATCGAATGATGATGTCTTATGTAATCTTCCTTTAAATAGGTTGAGGTTTCTCAGAGATAAAGTTACGATTACATCCCGTTAGGTGGGTAAGCTAACAGTTAATTATTTACGTGAGAGTCCTGAAGGGCCAGGACGATTACAAATTTAAAAAATTTTAAGGTGAAATTAATGTGAATTATTACTTGTGCGTGTGTATGTACCAACTTTACCCACCAGCTTCGCTGGTTATTTCATAATATTGTATGACTGTATATTGTTTTAAAGTTATTGTGTGTCTTATGTGTCCGAGCATTATGCTACCAATTGTATTGAAAAACACTTGACTTGAATTTATGTAACGGAAGTATCTTCTAAACTCCTATTAGATGCTTGTTTGGTAGCGCTCGGTTAATAGTCAGCGTGATTTCAAATTACTAAATTTCAAAAAAACTTCATGAGACTTTCAGCATTTACTGGAACTTTTATTTCGCATGTTTATTTGAAGCAGCCAGTACAGAAAATGGTCGTAGTTTTACAAAAATGTCACATTTTCACAAAAAATATAGTTTTGCTTACAGTTAATAATATATACTATAAATAGAAGTAAAAAAAAGTAAAAATACAAAAATTGAAACATAAATTACGAGAATCATTTTAAAAATTAACAATAATTAAGTGAATTTAAATAAAATAAGTTTAACATTTATTATTTATTCTAGTAGAATTAATTTGGATTCGCTAACACCATGCCAAGCATATTTCAACTGATTCTGAAACAGCTTGAAAGATGCAGCCATCAAGTGGCACAAAAAATAATAAATTATTATTGTCCTCACACTCTCATGGCCCCCATGAGAGTCGATTTCCGCAAAACTCATTCTCAGCACATCTCTACTCAACAACAGAAATATCTTTACCAAATTTCAAGTCTTTAGGTATAACTGTTTAAAATTGTGAATGTTTTTTTTTTAATCTATAATGCCTCGTAATCCCCATGGAAGTCAATTTCCAAAAAATTCATTCATAGTGGAGCGTTACTCAAGCAAAGAAATATACCTGACAAATCTTTAGGTCTAATAGTTGTGACGGGCTCACGCGTCTTTTCTTTAACATAACCTTTGGGTTCTTTGGTGGCCAAGATTAATGGCAACTCTTTTCCAACCAAAACCCAAAAAGCGAAATGTGAACAAGAAATGCAAATAAGATAGCTTTTAAAAGAACAGAAGTTTCAGTAAGCGAGATGGCAATTTGGGGACTGTTATGTTTGGAAGAGATAAAAGCGTGAATTGACAGTCTATCGTAAAGTTACCTGGAAACCCAACCATTACCACAAGGTGCATACCATTGCACGCGCGCCCAGACGTTTCCATATAAAGATTGAAGTTAAGTTTGGGATTAAGGTAGGACTGATTATTTGATATTAAGATTGTAATATTATTAGAAGTGAGAATATATAGGCGGATTAAATAATTATTTAGAGAAAGTGGTCTAAGTTACGCGATTCGGTTTAATTATCATTGTGTGTGTGTTGTTCATTATAGATTCTCACTCATTTAAATGTATCTAAATTGTTAGACATTTAAGTTCTATTCTTAACCTTTTGAGGACGGCTGGCCGATATATCGGCCAACAGGAACAGACCCTTAAAAGACGGCTCTGGCCGATGTATCGGCCACGCAATGCTTTCCCCTTTTAACAGCTTTCGAAACAGCATGAGGCCTATTACAGCTTTGGAACATCGTTTGCTTGACCGGTTTCTTTTGTATTTAAAAGGGAGGGGGATACAGTTCCCTCTTTCACCCTTATCTGAAAATCCCTCTTTCTTCCCTTATGCTTAAATTCTCACTAGCGGAGAGTGCATAGTTATTTTTGCAAGCGATTTTTACATCTCGATTACTTAATCATTTCATTTTAAATTAATTTGATTCTTTTTTTAAAAAAAATGCCTAAACGTAAAAGAGGGCTTACCGCTGATGAGATTCAGAAAGTCTTAGCGGACTTAGAAGACGAAATTTTTGATGATTCTGATTCTGATTGTGAATTAGAAAATGAGGAAGATGATTTAGATCAATCTTTAAATTTGAATCCAGAGGCTGAAGAGGAGATTGTCTCCGAACAAAGTAAAATAGTCTGGGACGACCCACAACTATCCCATAAAGCGACAATTTTACCTTTTACAGGAAATAATATGATAAAAGGAGCCGCTGTACCATGTGTCACAGAAAGTGATTTCTTTAATTGCATATTTAAAAACTCTATAATAAGAAAAATTACTGAAGAGACAAATATATATGCAACTCGAGTTTTACAATCTGTAACACAATCAAGTTTGCGAAAACATAATCCTGGATGGAATGAAACCAACGAAGAAGAGATTGTAAAATTTCTTTCCTTAATACTTTTGATGGGTCATGTGGATAAGGACAATATAAAGGAATATTGGTCGACGGATCCAATGCTGGAAACACCTTTTTTTAAAAAAATTATGCCGAGGGACAGATTTTTAAATCTACTTCGGTACTTGCACTTCGAAAATAATGACAATGCTCCGGATAAAACAGCTTCGGATTACGATAGACTTTGGAAACTAAGGAATGTGTTTAACTCTTGAAATAATTCTTTCCAAGAAATATATGATCCAACTGAAGAGTTAGCCATCG